>PVHY01002056.1:0-136555 GCA_004024945.1 Uropsilus gracilis | reverse complement strand
AAAAAAAAAAAAAAAAAAGAATAGACTAATAGTGACCTATGTTTATTATTACCAAGTTTGCGAGGTATTTTTTCAATTCATACTATACATTTGCTGTGTTTTCACAAGTTTGCCTAATTTCACTAATTGCTTTAAAATATTTAGAAATTTTGTAAACATTACTTGCAAATTTTAAACGGGACTTTATCTTCATCTTGATGGTTCAATACATTTAAATAACTTATAATTTTAATATTCAGTCGAAAGTTAAGTGCTATCACATTTTTTTCCTTATTTTGGAAGCATTATAAGCAATGCATATCAAAGACTAAAGCTTTCAATCTCATAGTTTCATAATGATATAATAGGTTAGGTAAGCAGTCTATTCTCATTATTGATACAGAATCATTAGTTAGATATTATGCTTGTTTATCATTGCTCATATCCTAATTTTTCTAAAGGAAATCTACATCATAAAGATACCATATCTACTTATCTGTATTTTACATAATGGAAGAAGAAAAGCAAGGGTAAGTATAGTTCAAAAGCCAGTGATTGGGGAATCAAATTTGTATTAAAATATGAATAAATGATCTATCCCATTAAACTAATATATAATGAATTGGATTTGATAGCATTTAGAAAGCTATGTACACCAATATGAGTATGGTTCATATTTTAATATTTATAGCAAACATTTTTGCAGTAAAATATGTATGAAAAAGGGAAGAACTTATTAAAGATGTATGTAAAAAGAAAAACTTGATGACATTTGGAAAATAGCATGTCAACTGTGATTTTATTGGAAAGCTTTTCCTTTAAACTTGAAAAATAGAATGAGAAATCAAATTACAAGAAAAATTATTACTTTTTGACATGTGTTAAATGGTTTGATAGTTTTAGAAAGGAGATGTGTGATGTATATAACTTTAAATAATGTATGAACCAAAAAATATCTAGAATGAAGGATTACAAACCAACATTAATTATAAATTACTTAGGTGAACATTACTGAAAAAAATATTAGGGATAATGGCTATATTATATAAAGAATAATATACAAAAATGTCCCCAAATGATGATTACTGCACAAAAAGTTTTTTAAATATATCTTATTTTCTTGATACATGGTTGAATAAGATGAATTCTAATTAGAATAAATACATATATTCATTAAAAGATGGCAAGTTCCTGGGGACATAATGAATATCTCTACGGTAAAGAACAGGATCAAATATGAATTTATTATCAATTGAATCATCATCATCATCATCATCATCAATATTTTTAGCATCTATTGCAAGCTACATAAAACTGAATAATTCTAATTGATCTATTTACTAAACTTGGCTTGTTATAATGACCCTTAAAGGAAGAGTCAAAATTTCCTTTTTTTTCCCCCTTCTCATCAGCCTGATCAAGGCTGATATGTTTTATTCTTCATGGTAATGGTGTGGAAGTACAATCAAAATTTAAAAAATGAAATTTACACCCCCTTTTTATTTTTATTCTTGTCTTTCCTGCTCTTAAAAACATTCCTTCCTTCATCTTTTCTAGTTTATCCATCAATTATAACTATGCAAATATTTGACAAAAATATCAAATATTCAAGTTTACAAATTACAAATTTCTACTAAGAACACCTAATTACTTAAAGATATCTATACTGTCATATAATATATATGCTGATTTATTTCAATTTTGGTTCATCATGCTGAGAAATAGAACTTTATGTATATTGGATTAACATTTAATAAAAAATTATTGTCAGAAAAGTTTATTCATCTAATTTATTTATTTATATTTATCTTTTACAAAAATTTGTTAAATTAGCAAATATTTGACTAGAATTTAGTTATTTCAAAAAAATGATATATTTTATAGAGATACAATTACAAAGTATATAATGAACCTATTAATGCACCTAAATAAACATAGGAAACTGACATGGTAACCTTCTTTAAAAAATAAACTTTGATTCAATTTAAATTAGTTTTAAATGATAATTCTTAGCAAACTTTGCCTTTTATAAGAGGTCTATATCATAGAAACAAGATGATTACAATTTGCTGTTTCATTTTTCAAAGAATTATTTATTATTAGCAGTAATTATATTAGGTTTTTAAATTTCACACCAAACTTCATATTTGTTACAAAAAGTTTTAAATTAGGGCATGAGATAATTTTACTACTTGCATTAGTAAAATGAAAGAAAATCTAATCAAATAAAATTTAAGCATGGGAATTAATTACATTGTATAAAAACATTCTAAAATTATATAAAGTAATTATATTCATTATTTATCATAGATGTATCTTTAATTTTTACATTTTAAATATTACAAAATCATTTTAACAGAACTCTAAGGTACTGTATAGTGTTGCTTTTTATATACATTATTTTTCAGAAGGAGAAAACTACTAAACTGGCTTCAGATAATTGTTTATATTGCTGTGACTATGCTTTCAGTAAAACCATCTTTGGTAATCTTTATGAATTAATGGTAACAGCAAGAAGGTACAAAATGTACAGAGATACAAATTAGAGATGTGTCTCAAAATGTTTGGGATTCAGATATGCTACATTTCTCAGATTGTTAAAAGTAAATTGAATTTCATAACTTGAAAACTGATGGAAATATTTTATATTTTTGGAAAATAAATAACTTTGTTCTCCTTTAAAGAAGACTCGAAAGTATATTCCCTTTGCTGTGCAAAAGTATATACAGTCAGTATATACCACCACATATAATCGGTTTTATGCACATCACAAAACAGACCAGACCCACACAATTGACAAAGGCAAATTCTTATTTGACAGTGTTCTCTATCTCTAAGAACCAGTGTTCATTTTGCACATCGTCAATGGAAAATCCCCTGGGATTAAATACTTAAAGTATAATGTGTGATTGTGACACATTCTGCTCTATGAGATCATCTGTCTAATAAGATAGCAAACTGCAAAGAATTGAGAAATTGATTTTACCACGTTTTAACTTAATGAAAAACAACCTGTTTTCAATCACACTGGAAGGTGAAAGATAGAGTTGCTTATAAGGATCTAGATAGTTGGAAGCCAAGCAACTTTCTGGCTTTAGAGATAAGAAAAACTTTCAAAGCGTAGTCTCAGAACAAAATGTTGTGTTATGAAAAACATTATTATGCTGAACATATGTTGGGAAATTTTCTGTTATGTCTCTTTTAATTTTCTATTAATCTCATAAGAAGTCACAGCTGTATTTATCTTCTAGGTCAGCAAATTAAAAGAGAATGGGTTTGTCTATTTCTTTGGTAAGTAAGAGATTTCTGAATATCCTTTTTTTTTCCCCTTTCATTCTCTGACCAACTTGACTTTTAAAGCTTGGTCAGTGAGTATGTCTTTATGCTAAATGCTAGATTGTTTTTTCTCTGCAGTAGATGAAACCATTTCCTGATCATCTAGATGAAGTCTGGCTTTCTTTGTTGGGGACCCTGGTGCTTGAGGAACATGGAGCATCTTGACTCTACTCAGGAGAAATTCATGTGGAAGGCAGTATAGATGGATTAGAAACAAAGCTTCATTGTAGGTGATAGTACACTCAGAGTCAGTGCATGCAGGTTCAGAGGAAAATCCCATCTGTAGTTTTAAGGGTGCTAATATAAATATATGCTTAGTTTGAGGGGGTGGATGCCTACAGATGGGATCCAAACAGGTTTTACCAAGTCTTACTTACTAAATGGACAAGAATTTAGAGATGGGAGAATGGATTTTGGCTCATTTTGTTTAATAAAAAGAGCAGGAATTTATAGATTGGGATAAAGAGAGTTGGCTAATTTTATTTATCAAAATCACCTGTCCCCTAACCCCCTGTTAGATAAAGTAGACGTTTTACAATTAATCTCATCTTGTACGAGAAGAACTAGTATGAATTGAATGAAACTAACAGAATTTAAGTCACTTTGTTCTGAAAAAAATGTTTCAGATATTTTTCAGGAATCCTGGCTGGGGATCCAGGAACTGTAGTCATTGTGCTAAATTTCTATTCACCCTCACTCTGTGAAATCATATTTTATTCTTTTTATTTAAAATGTCTACACATTTACTTATTCCAAATTAACTTTCAATAACTGGATAGTAGTAGGTAGTTACATAGCTAGAGAAAACCATACCTCTTAGAGATGATCACATGCAGCTTTTGAGGCAAACTGTTATTTGGAGAAAACTAAGTGGCTTCTACAACCCCTTTGTCATAAGCAATCAGCTTAATGAGCAAAGCACTCTGCTTGCTAAATTTCCTTAGCATGAGATTATATCTTTATTAAGAGCAGAGGTAGAATATAACAGCTTTTCAACACTTTACTAACCAGAATAACTACATTCTGTTGTCCTATTTCAGTTAGTTAATTTTTTGAAAGACTATATCAGATTGTGAAAAAAGAGACTGGAAGAGAAATGCTAGTTGTTTTGAAAGACAGGAATTCTTTGATATTTGTTTGATTGACTTCATCACTATTTAGGGGTATGGAGCTATCATCAAACAGAGAAGATATAAATGTCTTTATGATAAACATCTTGAGGTTTTCTTTGTTTGTTTTTTTAAACTTTGAGCATAAATGATAGGTAAGAGAAGTAATCTCTACTTAAGGGATAGTGTTTAATTTCCTTATCTATCAAATCAGATAAATTACCATTATAATACTGGTAAGCCAATTACTTACTAATCTTGGATAAGATACATCTTGAGTATAATATGGACCCTAATGTAGACCTCTGAATTGTTTGATATCAGCTTATCAAAGGAATTTTCAAGGAACTGTGCCTAAGTTTATTTACCTTCTTATTTGTTCTAGTGAAACTGTTAGTGTCACTTAAAGGATTGAAATAAAGTGCATGTATAATGTGAAAATGTCTTTGACAAATCTTCAACATCAAAATCAATTTAGAAAAGTTTTATAACTATGTCTTTGAGATACAGAATCTTATGCATTCAAAATTATTTTAGAATTAATTTTTCTTCATTTCTCCCTATAAATTTCTTGAGAGCACTGAAACTGAAGTTTGTCAATAAAATATTATTCAAATTGCAGCAGTATTTCAAACTCCACAAATCATAAATTATAAATTTACTGGAAAAATATGCCATAAAAAGAAAGTGGAATGTTGTGGTTTGTAGGGTTAATGAGTTGACCAGGCTTTTTCCTACATTAGCTTGTCTAACAAGCACCTTCTGTATTGGTATTGTGCCCTCCCCATGGTTGAGTGTATGCCTGGGTCCAGTGGGTGTGTGCATGTGTGAATGGGCTCAATTGGGTGGCATTAGCATGAAATAAGAATACGAGAATGTAAACTAGTCCAACCACTTTGGAAAGCTGTTTGGAGGATCCTCAAGTTAATGAAAATGGAACTACAATTTGACTCAGCAATTGCTCTCTTGGGAATCTACCCAAAAGGGACCTCAATGTGGGTACAAAGGGACACCTGTGTTCAGATGTTTACTGCAGCACAATTTAAAATTGCAAGGTCATGGAAACAACCTAAATGCCCCCAAACAGATGACTGGATGAAAAAAATGTGGTACATATACACAATGGAATGTTACTCATCAATTAAAAATGACAAATTTGATGATTTTATAACAACATTAGCAGAAACAAGCCAGAAAGAAAAAAGACAGAAACCAAATGGCTTCACTAATATATGGGATATAGTGAAAAAATAAGCAAAAGTCTAGAGGAAAAGTCAAAACAACTAAGCACCAAACTGAAGTGCACAACTTTGAGCAAGAGGGAAAAGGGGGGTGGGATGGAGGGGAGGGTGGGGGTGTAAACCCCTGGGATTACAATGTTGTGAAATTTATATATAAATTAGAAAAAAAGAATATGAGAGAGAGAAGGTCAGGGAAGAAAGAGGTCAAATAAAGAACATGAGAATTCCTGGTAGGTGGTGGGGAGATCATCTGCCTCTTAGCCCCCTATGACCCTCACCCTGACTGACCTTGCCCTACCTGATCTGTCTGTGTAACTGCTAGATCCAATAAAAAACCTATGCAGATTTGTGAGCCTGATATCTGAACACTATGACTGGTGTCACAGGAGAGTTATGGTACATGGTGCTAGGCCATTTTTCTGTAGAATTCAAAATAAATTGTATTTACATGTTCTTTTGTTGCATGAAACAGAATGCCCTGAGTGAGCTCCACCCATTGAGGCTTTATGAATTCCACCCCCAACTTCATGCCAAAGAGATTCCAGATGCTAAAGACTACCCATCATGCTATAGATCTGCCATAACTCCTGCTTTTTTGAAAGGGAGATTGCTGGGAACTAAAGAGTTAACATAGCCATACTTGTTACAAAATGCTTGTGAGTCTGTGCTCTCTTGGTTTTACCCACCTTCAGTGTGTGCTCTGGATCCCAGCTCAGAATGCTTTACCAGTAGTTATTTGACTGACATCAATTTCTCCCTCTCTCTTCTTTCTCTCTCTTCCCCCTCCTTACTCTTTTGCCCATCTTCTTTTCATTTCTATTGTAAATAAACCTTTTATTAGCCTTTCTATGTTTTTGCATGCACTTCATTTTTGTTATAAGATTTTTTTTTGTGAGGACTCATACCAGAGCCATTTCATGTACTGTTGGGTTTTGTTTTGTACAGGCTATATATTTGAAAGATTGTTGGTGTGCTCTGATGTCTGTTTCCTTGGAATTTTTGTTTGTTTGCTTGTTTGCTTTTTAATGTAGCCACTTGCATTAACTTAAACAGATGACTGTATTCCTAAAGGTGACATGTGAATTGCATAATGGGTAAGCTAAGTACAAATATTCTTGAGAAAAAATGTTACAACATTGAACTTCAGACATATTTCATAACTTCGGGAGTCATTTAAAATAACAATGTTATATTAATTGTTAGTAATAATGAATGGGAGTTCTGTGTAAGTTTGATATTAAACTCTAAGAAAATCATTGTTTTTACTTACAATATTGGGTATTAGTATCAGAACAAGAAGATTCTGTGACTTCCTGATAAACTTTAAAAATCATTGCAACTGGACAAGTATAACCAGCTCTGTGAACAACAAAACTTTTTGGTAGCTTTCCTATTAAAAAATTATTATAGAAGGGTTGTAGAAATTTTTGATAAACTACTTCTAATTCTACTGCTCAGGTTTTATCTTTGTTTGAAACTGCCTGAATATAATGATAAATTAATTTCAGTCTTAACTGCTCTGATTTTATTGGATTAACGATATGTACCATAGGATACACCTTGTTATTCAATATGCCTTTAAAACTATATAATTCAAGTCACATTTATCATATGTAATAATGTAGTTCATTTAAAATATCTTTTAGGCATTGAGAGTATAATTTTTCATGATTGTTAAAAATAATATTTCCCATATGGAAAAATTTGAGTACAGTTGTGCTGTTTAAGAACAGAATTTTATAATGAGTGTTGAGTGGAGGAATATGAAATGACTAAGTGTTAATAATGCATGCATCCATTTATCTTATAATTCTATGACCCATATATCAGAACAACCTTCTCTCTATAAACTTACAAATACCATTCTTTGAAACTCTTATAAATTATCTTTAGTTTCTTAAATTAACAAATTCTTTTCAATTAAAACATGTTTACACTTTTCTTCTAGATGTAGCCATGTTTTATATATATATGTATGTTATATGTATGTATTTATATATATAAAGACTATTAATTACTAATGTTTTACATAAAATGTTTTAATTTCTGTTATATCAACTTTTTGTTTTGATGATTTCTAAATTAAAATTATTGTGAAACTAGTGTGTAAATAAATACTAGTAGCATTTCTAGAATCAACTTCCTTACAATGAGAGCATATTTATCTGAGTTTTCTTCTATTAATTTTTTATTCTTTTTTATTATTTAGAGTTTTACTTCCCCAAATATAAATTTTACTATGTAAAGAATCATCCATGATTATGAATTGGATAGATTTTTTGTTATAATAATGTAGTATATATAGATGTTGACTTATAATCTGTACACTTGAAATTATATGATTTATACATCAATGTTCTTTCAGTAAGAACAAAAATGTAATGAAATACATATCAATTCTGGTATTAAGAAATCCAGTTTCTAGTTCTAAGCTTATTATATGCTAATTACTAAATCTTTGACCAGTTCTTCTCTACAAACTAAATTCTCTGCCTCTTACCAGAAATAAACAATCCCAAAGTCTAGGTAAGACAATGACTCTTCAAAAACTGTACTGTTTTAAAGTACCCTACAAAGCATCAATTAGTAGGAAACTGGCATCTACTCTTGCTTTACTCTTCAGATGTAATTTCCCAGGGAAATTGACCTTGTCTTGCTTTGTCTGATAACAGGAACTCATTTGTTTCAAACTCAGGATATTATCAGTCACTCAATCCTTGTATTATTGGTTTTTTGTCTACACTCATGAAGGACTTCTATCTCTGGCTTCCGGCAGTCACTTCAGATCAGTTGCCAGCTTTACTTTTACTAATACCTCCATGGATGTTGAATTTATCTAGATTCTGGAGATTCTAAACCATGAAAATTAGTTGGGGCTCATACTGATTAAGATTTTCTTTGACCATAGACAACGTTGTTCCATGTCTTTCAGGAGATTAGGTAGAATTTTTGGAAAATTATTTTATACTCTTCATCTTTCCAATTTTATATTAAATTTATGTTTTTATTCAAATGTAAAATCAGTGACTGGATAACATTTTCAAGCTTCCTTTGACTCTAACAGTATAATTTTATAAATCTATATTTGAATCAGTTAGCCAATCATTTTCAGATTCAGAAATGTTTTCCTTTAAACAGTTATGATCTTATTTCCTTTTTAAGAAACACAGTTCAGCTTGTGATCTCTTACCAAAGTGATGATTATAATTCATACTCAGAGATCTCTTTTATTAACTTTGTCTTTTTAAGACAATCCAGTAAAATAAAAGCATAGTTCACAAGGATAAATAATAATCTAAATGACATAATTGTTGTATGTTGTTTTTTTTCATCAAATTCTTCTGAGATTGCAATTGTTTATTTTATGACTTGTGTTAGCCAAAACACAGAACTCGTTCAAAGCAGAGTAGTAAGGTCTTACTAAAAAAGAAGTGTAGTAGAAGGAAGAGGAAAGGAAAAAGACAGTGAAATAAGGGTATAAAAGGAAAAATAAATATTAGGAAATAGTATTCAATTCTTGAGTAGATGCAAAGAAATATTTCATTTGCTTCATTTTTCCCCTTAAACTAACATTATCATAGAACACACAAATTATGTTTCTTTTGCATAATAACCTCAACTATATACCACAAGATTTTTATTCCTCTGCAACAGCATAAGAACTTCAAACTTCTTTAAACTTCATAAGGAATTTAATTTTATTTTGTCATCAATAATTTATGGTTTCAAATTATACAAAATCGGCAGCTGCTGATGTGAAGTGCAAATGAAATCAAGCCAATTTTAACCAAATCAGGCATAAAATTATATTTTAATAAACTTTGATTCCACTTCCTATTACCCTTTTCTCTTTATCATGCATGCTTGAGTGCCATGTGTAATTTGTGTACACAGATGCTGAATTTTATTGCTTTGCTAATTTAGAAACCTGCCTGTTGAAAAGAAAATATTAGTATATTCAGGCAGAAACTAACGGAAGTTAAAACATACACACACATGCCCATGTGAACAAACATGCGATGTTGATGGTGATCTACTGATTAAAAATGTCTACATAAACAGGGTAAAAGAAACAATTATCCTTTCTCAATTACTCTATTTCTACTAGAGGAAGAAAAGTTTGACTACTAGTGTTTGCTGTAATAATTCACATAAGTAGAGGAATGAAAGGAGACAAAATGAAGAATAATGACTTAGTCTAAAGAAAGATAATGAAACAAATTCAGCACACCTATATTTATGGACAATGGGAATCTGAAATTTAATATCAAACCTTTGATACTCTCTTTTAAAAGTGTACATACTAAGAAATAGCAAAGTTAATGGTTATTGAATAAATTAAAGTATCTTACATAGTTTAAAAAACATAGCAACAAGAATAACAAGCTACATACAAATTATAAATGTATGCATAATTATAAAATAAAGACTGGTCAAATTTCAATTATCTATAACTAGAAGAATAAGTACCAACTGAACATTTATCTTTAACCTTTCACCCTAATTATTTAATTGTTAAAAGTTAAAAACATTCCAGGAAAACTTTAGAAAGATGAGATTACAGAATATTTAGAAGCAAAATTAAAATTTGCTTAAGTTGCTAATAGGAGAAAGATACATTGAACTTTAAAAAGATATATCAGGTTGATCAAAGGAGTCAGGGTGGAAGGGACTGCAAGTATTTAGGGAACTCAAAGGACAGTTCTTTAAAGGAAACTTTCAAGGAAACAGAAGCCAAAAAGGTAGAAGAACATTTATAAATGGCAAAAGAGATAATTTGGCAATTAAAAAAATTGAAATTAAATAAAGACTGTCTAAATTTAAAGGACATCGAACTCTGGTACTTCATATTCATGGTCAAAGTCTTTCATAGAGAACTCATGATTTTGAACTAAAAAAATATAGATCAATGGTAGAACTTATTCAATCGTTTTAAATAAAATAATTATCTAAAATAACACAGATTGGGTTTCTTTCTTTTTGAATAGTTGTATGAAAATCTTTGTAGATCTTGGGTATTGGATATTTGATGTTCAAATATTTTCTCCTATTTAGTGCATTGTCTGTTTGTATGTATGAGAGAGAGAGAATTCCTTTTATTGTACAGAAGACTTTGTTCAATATAGTACTAATTTTTACAAATAACTCAACCAGAAAATAGGTAGAAGAGCTAAAGAATAAGAGATGGAATTTAACAGTGTTTTAAAAAGGAAGCAAGTAAGCTTTATTAATTCAAATGACTAATCACACATTAAGAACAAAGAAAATTAATCTAAGTAACTCAATCACAATACTTGTCTATAACTCCTCAGAATAAAGGAGGTGGAATCACCAGGAATACTCAATTCTAGGTTAACTCTGTTTTCTACTCTGATATCAGCTACTATTTCTAATTATATTGAATGCTATTTAAAAAAAAAAAAGCCAGTAATGTGCACATTGTGGATATCATGCTACTCATTAGAATGATTCACAGAACTCTTGAAACGTAAGTTTGGTGATTCAAATTTACCCTGTAAAAGTTTTATTGGACTTTTAATATAAATCTGTCTTAACCAGTGAAAGCTGTTATTACTTATATCTATATATGAGAGCTCTCTGCTAAAGGAATACCCATAGAGACCTGGTCAATTTGGGGGAACAAATGTATGTATGTTTTTGAAAACAAATGGCTAAGATATCACTAATTTTACAGTGATGAAAATTGTTAAATACTATGTTTCTAATTTTAGAAGAATAGTTTATAAATTACATTTGATAGCATTTTATTTTGCAAAACACATGTTAGCTTAATCTATGCAAGAACAATAAATCAAGTTAAGCAAAATTAATTCCAGTAATATGCACAAGGTATTTCAAAGTTCAGTATAATCAATTGGAAAAGTTAAATTACTTGTGTTAGTTTTATTACATGGTGATATATCACAAGAGCAATTGAATAAACTAAGCTTAATGAATCTAAAACATTATACAAATTATATTCATTTAAATAAATGTCTTTGCGATGAGACTTGCACAAAAATATTTATGAGATTTAAATAATTACCTGATGCTAAGGTGGCTGATGAACTTTAAATTTTCTTTATGTAGTGCATATTTTCAAAAGAATGAAAAATTAAGGCTTGGGAAACTTTGCTAGACAGAAGATTAAATGGCTAAATTGAAACCATTCATTAGGAAAAGGTTTAAGATGGCTATGTAGGAAGATTCTGCTGTTACCTTCCTTAATACAAAGAAAGTATACAGATAGACATTTTCTCTGAAAACAGAAAGATTGAATAGCTCCTCAACAACAGGACAAAAGGGTGACAATAAAACAGAATGAAGAGATAAGATATCACCAAGAAATGCTGCCTCCAGTGCAGCAATTCACAGCTGGAAGGGAATTAAAAATATATATATTTTATATATATTTATATATATTTATATATATTTATATATATATATATATATAAATTATATATTTATATATATTATATTTATATATATTTATATATATATTATATATATATTTCTCCTTAAGAAATAAAGGGTTTGTGCCCTCTATCAGGTGTCCCAAGCTTTGGGACATACAGTTGCAAGACAGAATCCCCCCCTTCCCTCAATACCTAGACTTGAAATCAAAGGAACTTGCATCCAAGAAATAACAAAAGGCAGTAGGGAATGGTAAACTCATTCTTTAATATATAAATATATATATATTTTTTTTCTTAAATCATTGTTCATTTTTGTACGATAACTCTGGTTATGTGCTTTGAAAGTTTGAATTGAAGTTTGGAAATAACTCACTCCCTAACACATGGCTTCTCCCTTCATGAAACAAACGGCTCTATTATTGTATCTCTTTATATAGACCAATCTTGTTAGCTATACTGTGGTTATATTAGCATTCTATAAAATTCAAATATATCTATGATAGAATTGACATTATTTTTCTTCTGGGACTGGATATTATTTTAAAAAGTTGAAGCATGCATTTTATATCAACAGTTTTCTCCCTTGTGTCAAACTATAAAATATTAGATATACTGTATAAAATTATTGAAAGAATAAGCTGTTAATTTGCTGTTGTTTTGCTCAGAGAGATAGGTGATTTTGGAAATTCATTTAATATGTTGAATAAGAAAACTAAAAAAAATAATATTTAGAAATTTGTTTTATAAACTTTAATATACAAAATATTAATTAATTTCTATATTCAGTAAATTTTACAAACATTAGTTACATACAATAACTAATTTCCTAGTCCCTTTGTAAATGTAGTTCATCATGTTCCCAGTTCTTAAATCTTAGTGTTCCTAAAATCAGCTATGCACAGAATATCCAGGATTGGTTCCAACCACCAGAAGTTCTAAATCAATTGCTATGTGTGTGGGCAGAGCAATCAATATTTTTAAGTGTTTCCCAAATGGTTGTAATGATAAAGATCAGGCATCCAAAGTTTTAATGTCTCATATGATTAGACAATAAATATTTCATTGTAAAAATGAATGAAATACTGATTAAGTTGAATACAGTAAAGTGCACTATTACAAATTTCAGTGTATTGCATTGTACAAAAACCGAGTTTGTACTAGTTGAAATTTTTAGTTATTAAACACTTGCTGAATATAAATTCCTTTAGATGAAAATTGAAAACCCAAGATATTGCTAAAAGAAATACAATTAACATGAAAACATAATGAGGTACTAAATAGATGTATAAGGGTTCCAAATAGTGAAATGAAAATGGCACATTATTTTTTTTTATTGATTTTATTTTGTTTACCATCTAAGTACTATCTAGGCCCATCCCTGCTTAGCTACCAAGATCAGATGAGATTGGGCATGTTCAGGGTGGTATGGCCTAGACTTATTTTGTATAAACACATATTACATTACCAGGCACCCTGGGGTTTTCCCATTATCTTAACACCTGCTAACCATCTTATTCTTTAGTGCCCCTGCCTCCTCCATGTTTATCTCCCGCCAAGAAAACAGCATATTATTCCCAGAATGTATATAATAGTGAGGTAAATTATTAAATAAATACATCTGAATTTGATGAAAATTATGACACAATAATTGTGAGTGATTAGTACTATTATTAGGTATCTGTATTCCATTAACGGAAATTAACAGAAGTCCTTGAATTTTGGAAAACTTAAAGTTGCCCATATATGTTGGCCCTTCTCATAGACCTATGTGGCTTAATTCTCTAGGACTCAGATTCTCATGAGCTGGAACTGGAACAAAACATTAAAAACACCTAACAAATAAATGCAGAAAGCAATAATGTTGTTCTATTTAAAACTCAAAGACAGTCAATTAGTTTGAATATAAAGGACCTAAGGATCATGGAGATTTCAGTAACTGAGCTTGATTTTGAGACCTGAACTGTTAGATTAATATAAGATGTGTTCATCCTAGACTTAAAATTGTAAAGAAGTGCTATGTTGAGACTTTCTATTTTATTCTGTAAAGATATGTTGCTCAAGGTCAAAATATTGATGTTTTCTTCCTTCACCATGTCTCTCAACTTAGAAAACCTGTATCAAGGCTATATACAGTGTAAATATACAGTCCCCAAAGAATATTTTTTTAAAAGATCAGTGTTGAATAAGGGTAAGTAATTTTTAATCTTTCTGATCTTGTTAATTTTTAGGGCAAAATATTTGCCTCATAAAATTGTTTTGAGATTTTTTACTAAGCAATATATTGAGTGTCTAAGAGAGTGTCTGAAATAACCGTGAATCATATACTCAATAGATGATATTATTAATTTTGCTTTTATTGATATCAGATAGAAATTTGGTGGGAAAGGATTTAAGCATTAATGTATAAAAATTTGCCTACAAATAGGTTTTGACAGTTACTGAAGTTATTGATAAAGTTGGAATTTTAAACTCTTCCAATGCCTTAAAAATAAACTTCATATTTGTAATTCAGATACTCCTAAATTTGTTACTTAATTTGGCTTCACTCTTGCACATGAACCTAAAAATAAAACAAGTTTGGGATGAGTAACTTTGAAAGAGTTGGGACCTTAACATTTCTTAAAGTTAACTAGTTTTTAAGTATTAAAACTAGTTTTCACTTTAAAAATAATTATTTCTAGAAAGTAACTGTAGATTCAGATTATAGCACTGCACTATAATTACGGTTCAGATGGTACTGTTATTCTTAGCTCATATTTTCATTTGTATATAACTTCATGACAAGTACCTTTTCAGGCTAGAATTTCTCACACTTTTCAAGCAAAAAATAGCATTTTTCTGTAAATTGTTTGAATAAGCAACAATTCACCAACTGCTAGCATAAAAAGAGTATTTTAGAAATGCAATAAAAAAGTTTTCTTTTACTTTTTCATAAATTAATCCTTTACATCTTTTCACTTTTATTTATACCTTAAACTTTTCATGATCCACTATGAAAATAGTGCTTTTTAAAAAAATTCTATAGGAGGGAATTTAGTCATTTTTGATAAAAATTAATGAGACTTTTATTTAACAACTGTAGCTTTAAAGAAGAATAAATAAAATAAACTATTTTTAGTTTTTCAAGCAAGTCTGAAACTATATCATATATATTTTAGATAGTCCCTAGATTATTCTAATTTGTAGACTTCAGAATTCATAATGCATAATAAAGTCCAGACATTCAATGTTTTATTACTATATAACTAGATGTAAATATTTTATTATAACAATAAATGAAGTATTTTGTTAAATTGAATATTGAAAAGTTCAGCATCATTACTTTCAATGTTTTTGTATAGAATCAAACTTGTATGATTCTTCACTAGTGGAAAAATTCATGTTACTGAAAACTCTGGGCAGCACTCATTTCAGATGACAAAGGCAAACTCAAGCTATTACTGAAAGAAATATAATGAACATATGGCAAATGAGTTTGAACTGAAATTGAATTGAATGAATAGAATTTATGGTTATTGATATCATGTCTATTGTTTATTCTCAGAAGAACTAATTGTTTTATGGTAAGATTCCACTAATAGCTCAGGATAGAGGCCAAAAAAATTATAAAGTTAGCATATAACTAAAATCAGAAATTTTGATTTACAAACTGTGGACATGGAACTAGAGAAAGTTGTTCCTCAGGATCTCCATAGTTACCCTGTTGGCAACAGCACTCACACCTGGTTGGCAACGTCCAGGCAACCAGTATTCCTGACTGTCAAGCTCTATTCTGTGTATGAAGTGAGGTGAGAGTTGCTTAATAGTGAAACTGAGCCTGCTGACACTCTTCCACGCTCATCAGCATTGTTGTGGCATCTGTGAATGGACTTTCTAGACTCCCTCATGCAAAAGCTGCCCTTTATTTAGAATTTGCTATTTACAGATTCTGCTTGTATTTACTCTTCTGCAAAGTTGTCTGCAGTGAAGCACTTTCTCAAATTCCAGACCATTTTGGACTTCTGACAAGCTGTATTAGTCTGTTCAAATGTTGTTTCTCCTGTTTTGCATAGTCATATAGCCAGACTGGGTTGTGATGACTCTATCCTAGCCAACTCACCAGATTCTGACTACTTTATTAAATCCCCAGGAACAAATGCCACCCATTTCTTAATATAAAATGAAAATGACAAAAATAATGATAATAACATCCAATTATTAAGTACTTACTCTTGTGTTTATCTAGTCTCTATACTT
This sequence comes from Uropsilus gracilis, assembly GCA_004024945.1. NCBI lineage: Eukaryota > Metazoa > Chordata > Mammalia > Eulipotyphla > Talpidae > Uropsilus > Uropsilus gracilis. Next base: position 120,238 of record PVHY01002056.1, on the reverse strand, counting down.
AGATTGTACTTATAGTAGACAGTCTTGGTTGACATTGTGTTCCCATTTCTACCCCTACAATCTCATACTCAGGAACTGTAATTTCTTTCCTATATAATATGGAAAGGGGAGGGAGAAACCTATGATAAGATATTATATGAAAAGGGAAGAAGAAATGAGACAACAAATCAAATGAAGGTTGCTAATTAGTTGATTTATAATTAAAAATTATTTTTGAATTATCCAGGTGCCCCCCAGCCCCCAATATTTTGCAAAGATATTTGAGAGATTATTGTTAGAGATTAGAAGTATTTGACATGTCATTGCTGTCATAAGATGGAAAGGAACCAGGTGACTCCAAAGCAAAAAAGGCACCAGCATGTCTTATACCCAATAAAATGCAGGAGAAACAGCCCTGCTGACAAACTTGATTTTAGCCCAGTGATATCTGTCTTGGATTTCTGACTTCAACACCTGTAAGAAAAACTTATTATTTTTTGTACTTTAAATCATAAAGTCTATAAAAATTTATTACAGGGACATTTTAGAAATGAATGCAATTCATCTCTGTATATTGGACAAAATGAAGGAAAACAAATCTCTAAGAAAAACACATTTTTAAAAGTTACAATTAGATAGATTTTCAAAGATCCGGTACAATTGTATGTGGCCTGAGAAGGAATTAGTGCCTGTTATTTTTTTGATTTGTATTTTCTTAAATTATTTTTGGAAAGGGGGTTATGGTATAAATTGAGTCTAGCTTAAAGATTTTTTAAAAAGTAGAACATTAAACTGAATGGAAAAAGTGGAAGAAAAGATGTATTTTTAAAATTGAGCATTTTTTGCTGATGCATGCATCTTATTTTTCTGCCTGACAAATAAAAAAATAAGATTTTACCAAATCATTGCATATCCTAACCCCCATCTTGAAGTTAGGAAAACATGTGTGATGAATGTATGAACTATTGAGTTAACTCACTTTGTCAACATTATCACATTGCAAGTGTGTGTATGGGTATCATAATTCTATCATAATCAAAACAGGAAAAAGAAGGAAACTTCTTTGCAGACTTAGCTTAGAGTTACTTAGTTATTACAAAATTACAGTTTCACATGTCATTTTTACTTGTGATAGCAAGTTCAATGCTGAAGGGAAAAACCATATTTTAGAGAGTGAGTTATTTCCACCCCCAAATACATTGTCTGACTTCTGACCCTTATTACTTCAGAGTCTGACTGTATTTAAAGATACTGTAGCAAGGTCAAGCTAAGTTAAAATGGGGTCATTGTGTGACCTATACTTCAGTGTGACTAGTGTCCTTATAAGTAGAGGACATTTAAACACAGACACAAATTGAAGATCATCTGAGGACAGAGAAAAGACAGCCACCCATAAGCCAAGGAGAATGGTCTGTAATAGATACTTTCTTTACACCCATGAGGAAAAACCAATCTACTTTACACTGGATTTCAGACTTCTACCTCCAGACTATAAGAAAATAAATAATTGTTGTTTTAAATCAACCAATCTGTGGCACTTTGCATGTAAACTCTGGAAAATGAAAAACCAAGTTAAATGGATCCCATTCAAGTATCAGAGGTTATCTTATTTTCTTCATAGCTTATTAAATTGGTTGTTGAAAGGTAACTGGGAATAGTGTCATTAATGGACTTTGCTATAACTGGTATCTGCCTAACTAAGCAAATCGTCTGGAGTGCAGGATCTTGAGTGTGCAATGAATGCAAAAGCTTTAAATCTATAATAGAAATGGAAATAAAAGCAAAACAAAAACTGTGGACAGCAACTACATGTTTCTATGAAATTGCCTAGAAATGAGAATGTTGTAAGTCCAGGGGAAAATTATATCTTCCAGAACTTTCTGGAACCTATTTGGAGGAAGAGAGCAGTAGCTTGGAAAACAGAAGGAAAGATAAGAGCAGAGTGCCAGACTGAAATAAAAAGTCATACATCTGGAACTGATGGAAAAGTGAAAACTAGCTTAGAGAAAAGTAGAGGTTGAAGCAGCAACATTTCATGAGGGGAATTTTCTGTTTCTTTAGTTTCTTAAATAATTATTGTAGATAGCTCTAATATGTAGCCACTCTGTAACTGTGAAAACAAATTTACATCTACTACATGTAACAGAACATGGAATTTCTTTATGTAATGGAAAAACCAAAGCAGATAGTGACTAGTTTTATTTCATTCTTGTACCTGATTATTGTTTTCTCAGTACGTTTTACAGGATTGATACCACAAAATCTTAATTTTCTATAATACTATTTAAAACATTTTTACTGAAATTCTCCTTGATCTCAAACAATTATGACTTTTGTTTGTAAAATAAGGTTAAAGATTCTCATGTTGGGAGAAAATTTAAGCATAATTTCTTTTCTAACTCAATAGTACATATGATAATGAGTATTATTAACAAATGAACACATAATATTTTACAAAAGTGCAGCTATGGCATTCTTTTTCTGTTTCCTACATTTAATTCTATTTCCTCATGCTAATTAGCTTAAGCAGTTTGAAAACTTATTATAGTTTGCAGTCATGAGTAAAACAAATATTAGTATAAAATATTCTGCAATTTTTATTTTTCATATGTGAACATGTCTTATATTAACAACTTTAGAGTTATTTTTAATGTCTCCTGAAATTTATTTATAGAACTAGCATAATTTTCTTGAGTAGCTATCTTTTATAGGGATTAAACACTTTCTAGTTGTTTCTGTTGGTAAAAATTGGTAAAGCAGCTGTCTTTACATTCATCTTCATTTTTGCATACCTATTTGTAGACCAAATTTAAAGAAAAATACTTATTGTCTTGGTTAAAATGTACCTAGACTATATTCCTTTTGAACACTTAATGGTTTCTACTCTCCCAGGCACCTCTTCTCTCTCAGAAATCTTTGCTATGGTTTCCAAAATATTTCCTTGGATTCTACTCTTGCTTGCATATATTCTAGTTTAGTGCAAAAATCAAAGTGTCATCGCAACTTTAAAAGTTATGCTACCACATTCAGAAGAATTCATTTCCATAAACCTTCCTTTCATATATTCCACATTCTCTTCACAATTTTCTTGCTGTTTCTCAAACATACGGCCACAGGACCTTATATTAACTGTCTTGTTCATTGTGAATATTTCCTTATAAATTGTGGAAAGTTACCATGTCCTCACCCTCTGAAATCTATTTTCAAATACCAATGTTGAATCTAACTTAACCAGTCAAAGTAATTATTTCTAACTCTTCAATCTATATGCCTGATTGAAATTATGTTATTTTTAATCACATTGTAACTTTTTTATCACCCTATAACTACATATTATTTTTTTAGTGTACATGCTACAATTTTTAGTTCACTTTTTAGATACTGAGGTGACATTGGTTTACATCACTACATATGACAAGAATAATGGAAATGATATTTAAATTCTAAGTAGATATAAAAACACTTTAATTATAGGTAACCAAAATAATAAAATAATACATATTGAGATAGAAATATATGCCCATTTAAAGAATACCACTAAAGAATATATATCTTTAGTTTATATTTATAAAATTGTATTTTCAGAGTTAATTATTCTGTATACAATTATTTTATGATTTACATGTTGTTATCATGGTCTGGGATTTCCAAGTTTAATGAAGTTTGAAAGTGCAACATGATTCATCAAAGTGAGAAAATACAAATGAATAATGTCAATGATATTAGAATAATGAATCTTGGTATAGTACTAATTCCTATAAATGTTAGGACTATATTTAAATACACTTTAAATAACCTCACTTAGTATTTAAATTTATTCAGTATTTTATTTAGTATTTAAATTTTATTTGCCATTTTTTGGCCCACATCCATAAAGCAGGCACCAAGTGCTGGTGAGGATGTGGTGAGAAGGGAACACTCTTACACTGCTGGTGGGAATGTAAACTGGTCCAACCTCTATGGAAAGCTGTGGAACACCCTTAAATTAATGAAAATGGAACTATCATATGACCCAGCAATTGCTCTCCAGGGAGTCTACCCAAAGGAGACCTTAATGTGTATTCAAAGGGACACCTGTGCTTGGATGTTTATTGCAGGATGTGGATGTTTATTCCATATCCTTATAATTGCAAGGACATGGAAGCAACCAGAATGTCTGAAAACAGATGAAAAAAAATGTGGTATACATATACAATGGAATAGTACTCATCAATTAAAAATGACAAATTAGACAGTTTTATGATAACATGCATGGACTTAGAAGAAATGATATTTCAGAAAAAAGTCAAAAAGAAAAAGACAGAAGTCAAATGGCTTCACTATTATATAGGACATGGAAAAGATAAACAAAAAGCCATGAAGAAAAGTCAAAACAAGTCAACAACCAAATTAAAGTACACAACTTTGGGCGGGGGCAGAGTGGGAACGGTCAGGCAGGGGAGACGAACCCTAGAGATCACAAAGATGTGAAATTTACATACAAACAAATATTTAGTATTAAAATAAAATAATAAAATAAAAATCTTTCCAAAAATAAAAAAATAATAAATAAATTTTATTTGCCATTTTAATTTATTTAGTATGTTTAAAGTTCAGGTACATATTGTTAGAAGTTGTCTGTCTTGGGGTGATATAGGTCTTTTGTTCTAGCTTCCTTTCAAGTTACAGACAAAAGTGACTCAGTATTAAATCAAAGTTAAGCTAGCTCAATTACATAACTTTTCAATACAAATTATAATTATAATAGCATATCTTTTAAGAAGGAAAGAAGATGAATTAAAATTTCAAAATGAAAAGAAATTTATATATATTTGATTTTTACAGTCATTTGACAAACAACCATTTATAGTTTTAATGAATTCCAAAATTTTGTAATTGTTCAGTAGCTTTTAAATTCACATACTTAAGATTTTCAGGAATTTTAAGGGCTATATCTTTGGGACTCCTCTTCAACTCACTAGTATCTTTGATTATTAGAATTTGAAATTCAAATACAAAATTCACACCTTTTTTGATATATATATATTATTCTCATTAAAATTTTCAGTTTTGTGATTATTTTTGGTAGCAGAAAATTATAAAGGTGCATTTCCAGTCTCCACTTACTATTAGGATCCCAACATTAATTAAATCTCATCCTCAGACTAAGAGTTTGGATGTCAGTAAGAGCATCTCTGTTTCTTCTACAAGTTGTATTCATCCGTATGTCTCTGATTTCCTTATGGTTATTATTATTGTGTAATGACTAGTATATTAACAGGTATGTAAATATGAAGAAGGCAGCTGTTTTACAACATATGTATCCACCTGCTTCACTTTCCAGTCTTAGATTCTTCCTGTGCTAATCCCCTTTCAGCGATCTGCACAAAAAAACTAAAGTTAAGAGCTGGCATGTCGGTGAAAAACCTGTTTGTAAAGATTCTGTGGAGAGTCTAATCATCCTACTGGTATGTTTCTATGATCCTGGATGATCAAAAATGCTTGTATACTTGGAAACCGGAGCCATTCTAATGACAACTATTAGGAGCTACATTTCATGTAATGATTATGTAATCACACCATGAAAGCTGAGTTCTTTAGGATTAAAATTCATTTTATATATTTTCTGTAAAGCATGATTTGCAAAAGTACTACAGTACTTCAATGAAAGTATGTTACTAGATACTTGTAGCAGTAAGGTAGAATTAATCTTTACATGTTGCTTTTTAAAAAGTTTTCTTTTTTTTTTTAAATATAAGATTAACCATCTTAAATCCTTTGGAACAAACCAAGGATTATATTGCTTACTACATCCCAAATCTCCACATTTCAAAAAAAGATCGTTTCTTTTATAACTCTAGTATCTCAGTAATTTATACATTATTCCTTACTGATCATAAAACAATGTTATTTTTAGAGTGGAAAATAAGACTTTAATTGATAAGAATAAATATCTAGTATTTAATATATCTTCATATATTATTTTATATTTATCACCTAAGCAATTGTGGCAATTGGCAATTGCAGCATTGGAACACAATTTTTAAATATTAATCAAATTATTTAAAGGGTTTTATTTTTAATTTAATTTTTAAATGGTTTATATCTACAACATGGGGAATGTAGGTTCTTTCCACATTACTAAACTCTTTTTAAAGTGAGAAAATGTTAATTAAATATGGTCAATCATTAAAATTGTCAGGTTATGAAAAAGATAGTGCTAAATATCTTATTTGTATAATGTTGCAAGTTTATTAGGAATTCTGCCACTACTGATTTGATTCATATGTAAATTGCCACAAAGTAGTATTAATATGTCACTCCTATAATTATTAATTATGCAATTATTTTATAAGCAAACAACTAGATGAGAAAGAATATTATATATAATGCCAGAAATCAATTATAATATTATTTACTATACAGGTAATTATGTTTTTATCTTCATGTATTTTGCTGTAATACTATATTACCAAAGTATTTAATTAAATCTATTAGTCATCCATCACATAATGTAGAGATGGATTGAACAGCTAAATTAAGGAAACTACAGATAATGGCAATGTCAATTTTTAATATGGTGGTATCTTGCAATGTCGAGAGTGTGGTTTCGTCTTCTATGCAGTTCATTATAGTTTTATAATTCACTAACTTAGAACTTCTCCAATGTAATTCCTATTTGTTTAAGCAAAGGATTTAAAAGATTGTGAATAATCTATTTTAAGGTATACTCAGTTCCCTGTGGAGAACTCATTCTGTTTAAACTATGATCTATAAATATTGATGGCCACTTTCATGTCATATTATCACTATTAGAATTATTTTCCTATAGATAGATAACATTTATTATTTTATTGGAAATTATAAAACTATAATGTACTAATTTGAAAAATATTTCCATAATGAAACTAAAATATCATAGGGCTTTCCATTAAAATTTGTTTCAACGCAAGAATCTTGCAATTACTAGCTGATTTCAATTAACAACCAGATGTTTCTTACTCGATTTTGAAACTCGGTTTGAAACTTGAGTTTCAAAAATGCAATAACTTCAAAATTGTTGTGAAAACTAGAGGTTAAGTGTGTAAAGCACGGATTTGGTCATAAAGTATAATAATTAGTAGCTGTACTCAATAATTTAGGTAATATGCACATATTAATATTTGTTCAGTGATTTTTGGGAAATGCTTCTTGCAATCTAATTATATATGTATATAACAAAATTCAGTGAGCTTTCCCAATATCCTTATGTGCATGTACATATCAATACAAACATATAATGTAAATAATCATACATATAATAAAGGAAGTAAATTTAACTCTGAAGGTATACATATAATTTAGCTTGATCTAATAGATTAATTTTCTTAAAATAAAGCATTTTTATTTGTAGTACATTTACATGCATATATTTTGCTTAGGTTTGTCTTAATATAATTTTAATCTTTGAATTCCATGACCCATGTATGAATTTTGAAATAATAAGACTCTTAATTTAAAACATATCTTTTACTATTATTGACAAAATTAATATGTGGTTACACTTTAAATGATTTAGCATATTGGACTGTACATTTGTTTTTAAAATTAATGCAACAAATGTTATCTCTAATTTTCAAAGTTATGCAGTAAACATCTTTGTCTTAGTGACAGTGCACTTATACTTTAATTTTCTGAGGTCAATTAATTGTAGGTACATTACACAATTTGGAGACATTATGCTAATTAGGGTGATTAAGTTTTTGGTCTATTTTTGTGGTTGGTGTAACCAATATAGAATGTGTGCTGTGATTAAAATATAGTGTTATTTCAGTCAATAAAAGCACAAAGTATTATAGTATTGCATTGCTTTTTTAGTAGAGAAATATAAACACATGGTTTTCCATGATATTATTGCTTAATTTTATATTTTGACTCATTACCTAGAAGAGATTCTTGTATTAACTATCGCTCAGTGCATCTTCCAGGAAATATGCTAGACTTCTTTAGAAGAACTGAAATATTCTGCTCTCAAAAATTAAATTTCCAGTATATTCACAAACCAATTTAAATAGTATAAGCAAGGGGAAATGCATTACTTCCTTCTTTAAATTTTAGCTCTATATAATAGGAAAGTCCAGGCTTAAAACTCATGCACATTTAAAGATAATATGGCCCACACAGATTTTAGAGTAGCTCAAAAAGAAGTGAATAAAAAAATTGTGGGAGTTTCTTTTGTTTATTATTTATGCTTCAAGTCAATGACTTAATTAGCATTGTCTTCAAGAAATGCTTTAGCCTATAATTTAGTGATACATATCCTATATTTCTTTATCAGATTTGATCGTTTAGAATTGAAACTACATCAGTTAACATTTTGAATAACAGATATTATTATATTAAATAAAACACTGTTAATTAAGAAGATATGTATATTACTATCTTTTTGCGCTAATAAGGCAATGAAAATAAATATTTTAGGCATTACTAAAAATTGAAGAATAATTACATTATCAATGATTGTGATTTTTATATAAAAATCTATTTTGATATTTGCTCTGTTATTAAACTTTATATTATCATAAAAAACTAACATGTCTTTATGTAATCTAAACATACCTGATAGAAAAATGAAAAGAGAAAGTATTACTTAGAACTCAGTTCAATGAATTTAAGAGCAGCAAAAATATTAGCATAAAAATATGCTTAATTGCTATTTATAATAGATGTTAATTACATTGTAACAGAGACTACATTAAATAGTAAATAATCTCTGGGGAAGGCAATTATAAAGACTAATGTTTAGTTTCAATATGTCACTAAATATTCAAAATCATTTATAAAATAATGGAACTGAACAAAATAATTTTGAAGATCTTGTTTTTCTAGACTTCTATGGTTTTGTAATTTACTCATTCAAACAAAGCAGCAGATCATTTGTTATAAAATATGCAAAGATTATCCTAGAGATAATTGTATATATATAATGTCTCTATATATACATATCATTCAATCTTTGGTGTTCATAATGGCTTGACCATTAGGAGACTGTAATCATGTTTTAATATAAAGTTGGCTTCCTGCTTATGTTTACCTGTCATTATTTCTTTTTTGAGTGCTTTATATATTATGAAATGTAATGTAAACCTATTAATAATTAAGTGTATATCAAATTTTTCTATGCCAAATCTATAGTGTAGATGTGTCTAATATCAATTTTATAATATTAATTATGAACGAAGGCACCAAATTGGCTACTAACATTTATATTACAATTATCTTGCATGGATGGATACTTTGTAATTAGTTGAAAATTTACTATCAGAAGTTAATTGTGCTTATCTGGGAAATACAGAACTTAAAACCATATTTGAATAATGCAGTAGCTTAAAAATGATTGCAGTTATGTTGGACAGATGCATTCTCAAATGTCTGGAATATGATTCCATACCATGTAATTATGCTTGTACACATCAAGTCTTAAGTAACTTCAAATTTAGACAAACCTGGGAATAGTGAAGAGCCTAATAAGGAGAGTGTTATCTAAAAACAAAGCAAAATGTAATAACACAAACTAAAAACCTCAAGATAAGGAGAAGTGAGCAAAAGATTGAAAGTTTTTGTCTTATGAACTGTTTCTATTAGTTCTAGAAATAGATCTGTCAATAAAATTGTCCTCCAGTCAGTTTGCATGAAATTCATACCTGTGAGTTAGAATAATTTTTAATCATAATATCTTTCAGAATAAGTGAAATTTCACAGCATTTGTTTCAAAAGTTTTAGTAATTTCAGTGTATAATTGTGCTTGTAATTGGGTCCTTCACACTGACAGTGGCATAGACAACCCCATCAGAAGTGTTTTCAGTCCATCTTTGAATTGCGGGAAAAGTGTTATTAGTTGGTGAGTGTACATGAAAGCTGTAACTCATCAGATTGATGGCACTGTACAATGTGTGTGTGTGTGTGTGTGTGTGTGTGGTGTTTTCAGTTTTTAATATCCAAATACTAATTATCTTCAAAGAAAAACTGATTAAAAGGAGCTAGAATAACAAAGGAAGTATATCGAATGGATTAAAAAGAGTGGAATCCCATGGTCACTTAAGGTGAAGAGGGTTTACTCAGGGAATTGGAGACTATATTAAAGATAATATTCTTTGACTGTGGTGGGAATATCTCCAAGCCTATGCTGTGATTTTTAAAAACAATTGATTATGTATTCCTGCAAATTAGACTGAATACAAATTTTTTTGAAAGCTGAATGAAAGAAAAGTTTTACTCAAATAATTAAGATTCAGAAGAATGTATGTGTGTGTGTGAGAGAGAGAGGGAAAGTGAGAGAGACTATATGGATATAATTATTGTATTCCTAATATTGGGAATTTTTACATTTACTTTGGAAAGACTTTTGGGAAAGTACAAATATTTCATTAAATAGGAAATGTGGTAGGAATTGTTACTGAATTTACATGGATATATTCATCTATACTTTCAAATGTAATTATTTGTAATATTCCTGATCGATGTATTAGAATAAAAATACACCTTTATTGTTCCCTGGTACCACAAAGGATGGTATATGCTGGAGACTAGAAATTATTCTCATGAAATAAGTACATGTGACTGAGTTATCAATAATGGTATTTTCTTGTTTTCACCCTAAAAAGCCAATAAATGAGAAATAATAAAATAAGTGTTTCTATATAGTCTCAACGAGACTACTATTTAATCCTGGCAGGTAAAACATCAATAAATGCCATGCACCTTTTAAGTTTCCTGAGGAACCACTTGAACATTTTAGAAAATAAATCAAGGCATTCTACATTTCCTTTTTCTTTTAGTAGAGTTATTTTTCCCAAGGATATACAGGTGAAAATTTTGATGTAGAGAAAATCAAATGTAAAATTGAATTATGCAGTCTGTTATGTCTGCTTATCTTAATAGTAAACATGAAAACAGTAAATAATAAATTTTTATTTAATAACAGTACTATAGTATTGTATAATTAACTTGCTTATTTTAATAAACATAAGAAAAAATAAAATAATAAGATCTTAATAGTAAATCGAGTAATATTTGAAATACGACTACTAATAATCCTCTTGGTTAATTTTATCCTTCACTTATCTCTTATGAGGAATTTTAGCATATATTGGATATATAATTTACCAGTTCCTATGTTTCTTTATTAATTTATATTATTCAAATGAAATCTGACAAAAATATGCATGCATTAGCAAGAGTAGGTCAATTCATGTTAGGTAACTATTAATAATATCTAATTGATAACCTCATTAATGCATTAATGAAAGTAGAAAAAATGGATATTATTGTTTATTTTAGAAGCCATGCATTCTTATTGTGTATTTTTAATCATAACAATTATGATCTTTATTTTCATCTTTTTTTTTTTGCTCCAGAATTTTTATAGCAGCTACATTTAAAAATGGGAAAACCACATTCAATAATTTACTAAGATGACAGTTTATATCAGACAGTGAGTATATGAACATGCCTATAGGAATTTAAATATGCTTACAAAATTCCAAATATGCAAGAACTTATTCCAAGATTATCAAATAAATTGAAGATGATTTTTTATGTGAGAATTCGTAGAACTATTTAAAAATGTTCTTGAAGCAAATTTACTTCTTGATATTTGTACTAACATCAAATCTACCTTATCACTTTATCAAGCTATACACACCTGCAACCAGTATTTCAATAGGTCTCTAAGTAAATAAGTCAATTGAAGACACTGGGAATTTTGAGATAAGATGGGAATAATAATATTAATGTTGTTTGGGGAGTAGAACTTGGGATGAGGCTAGCAAAAATTTACTATTGGATTTAAATACTCCCTGATTAGATGAAAATATGCATTGCATGAGGGATGAAATGGTATTTTATCTATCAAAAATAGTTTTACCCAATTTGTAGCAAAGCTCTAAGTTTTGTTTACTATTGTTAGAAATAGATAGTATTTCTCACTGTTATACACAGAAATTACTTGTAATCACTCTGTTGCTATATATTTTGGAAAACCATCTCCTTATCTTTAAAGACTTGAAGCACTACTTCATAAATCATTTTTAGATTCAAATAGAAGTGTTTGTTATGTATGTATGTTTATATGTATGTGCGTGTCTGTGTGTGTGCAAGTAGGACATGTCATACAACCTATCATTTATTTTAGAACATAAATATTTTTAAAGTCTTCTTTCATTTTACTTATAAACTTCATCATGTGTTGTAAACATTTAAGTTCAAGGAACTTTAAAAAGTAATTTTAGGTATAAAGTTTCAAATGTATGTTCAACTCCAGTCCATTTTAATATTTTTTTTCAGCTTGATGTTTGTGATATGTTGTACCAGATTTACAAAGTAGGTAAAGGTTTTTGATATGTAAAATTAAATATTTGATACCATATGAAAATTTAAAAAAATCCATCAAGTTAATGACTAAAACCTTGACTCATGTGAGAAAAAATAATTTACTTAGAACCTATGTTTCTCATATCTTTAAGTTGAGCTGTTGCCTATTTCTTTTAGTTGAAAGAACAGATGCTAACACAAAGACTATGAGAGTTACTCTATTGCTGAAATTGTTATGACCCTATGATGTGAAATGAGATTGGTTCTAATAATACATAGAGTTTGTTAGAATTAGTTCATTTTACTCTTTTCCTGTCTTTTAAAAAGAAATGTTATTTAAGGAATACAGAAATTATTCTCTTGGAGATCTGATGTTTGGGCTCTCACTTGTAAAGTTCTTCAAAAAAGGCTCCCTATATGTCTTTTTGAGAATGCAGTGGGGTAGCCAAAAAATTCAGCTATTTAGATCCCATATTTGAATAATCCTGAACATAGTTTAATAGCACTCTCAAAAGTTGATATATAAAGCCAGAATGCTAATTAATGTTTTTTAAATTAAGCTATAAAAAACAAGGGAGTTTGAATTTCTGATGATGCAACATAATTTTTCTCTGCTCATGCTACACAGAAATTTGGTGATAAAACAAAATACATAGACTGATACATGACTTAGGTCAGTGGGTCTCAACTCAGAGACTGAAAAGTTCCTGGGAATCAAATTCCCAGGCTCCACTCATCCAGGTGGGCCAGAATGAATTAAAAACTGAATCAGAACTGAAGCAGAAACTGGTTATGTTCTTGGAAGCTTGTATTTCAACAAGCTTCCAAATTATTCCAATATACACTGAAGTCTAAAACCATAGGTTTAGATTGCATATGCCACCAGATCAATATTTGTCTCAGAATGTATCTTCACAATTGTGGTGTTAATAATTAAGGAGTTGGTGCTATTTCTCCCATGCCTGGTTCGACTTTATCACTGCAACTTTTTGAATACTAGGCAAAACTAGCCTTTATGATATACATATACACGTGTATGCAATCAAAAAAAATTTAAAAGTACCCTTTATGTTTTCTTATTAGATGTTTTAATAGCAAATAGAGTCACTCTATTTATAGTTATTTGATAACATCTAGTACACATCTTGGATGAATGTATGTCTTATGTTATAGCCACACAGCCAATAGATGTATTTCAGCTTAATTTATGTGAGCACAACATTTTGTTCTGTCCCTTACAAATTTGGATGATTGAAAAATAATCTGGATATTAATAGTGAATTTTCTTTTTTAAAAAATATTAACGAACAGTAAAGATTATGACTCTTAATTAAAGCATAGAAAGGAAATATTATTACACCTTTATATCAAGGATAGATAATATATACATAAGTATATACTATATTGTGAGACATTATATTATATAATAGAAATTATATTATAAACATTTATTTTATTATATTATAGCCTTGAAAATAATAGACATTCTTATTATGACCTTAGAAAAATGTACTTTTAATTCAATCTAATAAGTGTCAAGATGTTGAGTGAGAGGTACAAATGCAATTCAGTCTCTTAAGACCAACTCAAATAAATATAAAAGAAAAAGCAACATGAAAAGATGTTACCAACACTTTATTCTCATGAGATTACAGGTTTTTTGCCTCCTGTTTATATAGATTTTTTTTCACTGAGTTTCATCCTTGCCTGGTATAAACAAACAACCAGCTCTTCTTTTACCATGAACTAGATCCATTAATGTTTTCTTTGTGATAACTGCATATGCATTTAAATGATGGAAATATTTCTATGTATCATAATTTTAACTTTTGCAATATAATACATGTTAGTTTTCTCCAAAATGTTTTAAAGTATTTTTCAATATTGCTAGTGGGTGAAAATAGAGCTATTTTTTGTTAGAGAGAAGTTTGTGTTTTTGTATTTTACTTATTCATGAAGTTATTGCTATGCAAGTAAAAAAAGAGATAGTTGACAGTCTGATTTCAAAAGCTTGCTAACATCTGTTCTAACAATTTTTAATTTAGTTTTGGTATTATCTAACAATTGAAAAAATACACTAAATTGTGTATAATTAGGAAGTGTAACACTATTACAGAGATTTTTGTGAATGACAAAAGTCAAACAGTCAAACATTTTATCAGTTTTTTTTTTTTTTTAAACGGTTGCCTTAGTGAATCAAGTTTAACCTATTAATCCATTTAGGTAGATCCCTTCTAAAACACATAACCCCTGTGTAGGTAATATAGGAGGCTGCAGATTTGGATCTTTATCTCTTTAAAAGAAAAAGAAAAAAAAAAAAAGATCTGTGCAGTATTTTAAAGGGATATCCAGAAAAGAAAAGGTTTATTCTTGGGGGATAAGAGAGGGTTCCCCCTTTGAAGAAAAGTAGGTTGTATTTTGAGCCTGTCCTTTGGGCTGTTTGTTTGAAATGCTAATTAGAATAACTGGTTTAGCAAGGATTAGGACAGGAGCTAAACACAACTGACAGCAAGATATCTTCTCCTGGGAGCTTGATTCAGGGCTGCTGTGGTGTTTTTAAAGTGGACGAAGTTACTGCAGAAAAAAAGTCACAACAGCTACACCATTTCTGAATGAGCCTTAATATTCAATATGGATTCAGAAACATTCACTTTTAAGGTTTCATGTTTGAGAGAGCACAAATATTTAACAAGAGAAGGATTATTGCATTAAGGTCTTTTAATTTATGGTGTGTTTGTGATTATTCAACTTCTTCACAAGAACAGTCATATTTTCTAGATTGTTTCTAAAATGTGTCTACAAGTTTTTATTTTGTTGAAATTCAAATGTACAAACTCTAAAAGCAATTCTAAATAGTTAATTATTCATTAATTCATTTAGGATGATTGATAATTTAGCATGGTCATGTATTAAGTCATACATACATCCTAACACTATGGGGTTTATAAATTAGAGGGGGCATAGAGAAAATCATAATATAGTGTGATGTATGCTTGAATGAATGTAAGAAGAATAGTGAAATACATTCTCTTAGAAGAATTTCTAAAATTATTCCGAGATCTTAAGTAAAGTTTTTCTGAAAGAGGTTATTATATTACTGCAATACTGTATTACTGCATTACTGTAAAATAAAACAAACAAACAAACAAACAATGTTTGGGTATCAATAAGTTTCAAAACAAAGCCCACTCTTGCCTAGTAGCCAAGTTTGGAAGGCTGGAATTGATAGGGATATCTATCCACGAGGTTTTGTGGGAACCAGGGCATAAGACCACCACTATGACCTGAAAAACCAGCAGAACACCAGGAATACTATGCTGAGCCAGGACACATTCTGTGTCAAAGAGCAATGGCCCAAGCCAGACATCCAGCACCTAAGTGGTTTAAACTGGTGTTCCAAGTAAGAAAGCCTGCAAAAAATAGAGTATGAAAGAGAAACTAAACTCTTCCCCAGCAGGTATCTCCCATCTCACCACATGCTCCTTTGGGGGGCATGTCAATAAGTTCATCCTTTCTATTCTCCACTGTCTCTGATGAATACTTTCAGCCCTGCACCTCTGCCTCAAACTGATATTATACTGTCAAAAATATGAAGTAGTCAAAAGAGGGGAAGGTGTAGTGGCACTGATGGAAACTTGGAGTAGAAAATTTGGGATGGCAGCTTCATAAGACAGAAACTGGAAGTAGGGATTTACATTATTTTCTAAAATGAGAGAAATGTAATTTCTCTACCCTTTCCCCCCATTGAGTTTATACAATGATTGCATCAGTTTATGACTATTTTAATAAGATTCTATTTTGTCAACACACAAGGGGTAGTCAAAAATCTCCTCTGTACCTAAGTACAGAGTACAATCTAGTGAAATGGTTTGATGATTGAAATAGCATAGGTATTGAAAGCCTAGGTTGAAATACATTCTTTTACTTTTTTCTGTTACGATTTAGCTTTGCTTATTTATTTTAAAATTATGTCTATTGAGTTAAAGTAGGTTTATATTTTTTAATCTACTCTCGGGGTTACAGGTTTGAACCTCTACATGTCTGTACTTTCACATCACTAGTGCCCTGACAATTCTCTACCATAATCTATCGACTCCCTCCACCACCTAACCCCCATCTGTGAGATTTTATCTTTTAAAAATATTAAATGAGATAGGACAAAGGACATATATTGTCATCCTACATGCACATTTTCATATTTATATCAATATAAATGCAGACAAATTATAGACGTAAATGACGGTATGGGACTATAGATGAAGACAGCTATTAGCTGAATAACCTGGTCTCTTCGTCAGAGATCAGATTCTATATACTCCCAGAAGTAACAGTGACAGAATAATACTAAAGGTTAGATTTCTGTGCCAAGAATAACCATAGATGTGATGAGATATTAATTACATACATATGAATTACATAATTCATATGAATACATATGAATTAGCCAACAATTACTTCAGGGTGGACAGAAATATGAATTTTTGTGCTTATGTTATTGGCTATCACTCTCTGCCTGATAAAGGGAAATAATTTCAATCGCTTGCTATAATTATTATTATTTTTTGTTTGTTTTTTGAGACTAGGTCTCGCTATTTTTGCCCATGGAACCGCAGTTTCACTTTGCCAGGGGTCCACGGACTCAAGCAATCCCAAGCCTCAGCTTCCCAGATAGCTGGGATTACAGGCGTGTGCCACCACGGCCAGCTATATTTTGGAATTAGGTCCCGCTGTGTTGCCCAGAGCGGAACTTGAACCTTTATCTCTAGCCCCAGCTGCTTCATAGACTGAAGCTTACAGGTATGCGCCACTGTGCCCAGCTAACCTTCTTTATTCTTAAAAGGGTCAAGATCTTAGAACTTTATTCTTTAAAATGTTAATATGTCTAAGCAGGGAAAGATAAAGTTAAGTGTCTGGAGTTTACAATCCAGGATGTTTATTCCTTTTAAAGTGTACTGGCATAGGAATATAACTCCTTACATTTCTCTGGAGTCTTGAGAACTGTTCAGTCCACCCATTCTCTTAATCTCAGTCACTACTCTAGAATGCAACCATTCTATTTTGAGGGAGATAAGAGAAGGTTTATTATACTTTGGTTGGGATAATAAGGAGACAAATGGTTGCATATCTACTACTCAAAGTATGAACAGAACAAATGTTTCTAAGCGAAGTCAAACCAGATTTTCATGTCTCAAGAGACCAGGACTTTTCAGGAACACTGAGAAATTTAGGGAAGATTTATCTTCCCACATTAAGTACATTTTATGCTTTGTGTAATAACCCTATTTGTATTGATCTGTGAATTCATGAGCATGTAAAAACCGTAAAATGTCTTAAGTCAAACATAATCTCTCATGACTTTCCAAGGATTAGTCTGATGGCATATTTGCATTAAATAAGGCTGCAAAGAATTATTTAGACTACAACTCTATTCAACCAGTAATGATGGGTAGATGTCATGATAATTTCTGAATTGCTGTAATCTACCACAGCAGGTTACATTTCCTGCTAAATTTTGTTTTTAAGAAAAATGCTCATAATGTTTCATTATAGCAACTTATGGTATTCAAATTGATTGATATGAATGGGATGCTTTCATTTAAAAGGAAGGGAAACACAAAAAAGAAAGGATGGAGAGAGAAACACAGAAATATTTTGCTGCAGACACCAGGCAAGCAACAGCTAAGAGTAAGAGCTAAGATATAGTGCTCCCAACAAGCACTGTGATCTTCTCAGAAAATCAATAATAATCAGGTATGGCCATTAATACCAATAATAATCAGATAGTAGAAGTCCATGATGAAGCAAAGACCAGATTGGGATATTCAGTGTTAAACCAAACTAAGGGTCAGATAAAGACAAGTTTAAAAACTAACTCTTGGAAACTGGCTATAGAAGGGAAGCATTCAGATGGAAATGGGGAAAGAAGGCTTGAGGGCAAAATGGGGAGGGAACACAGTGGACTGTGGTGGACTGTGGGTGATTTTAGTCATGGGCAAAATACTGTCAGTTTGCCAGTAGGGGGAGATAGCCAATACTTTCAAAATACCAACAGTGATGTAAGCCAAAGTTACTTAAAAAACATTTTTAAAAACAAGCAAACATGCATCTATGTGTCTAATATAAATAATTTATGTTCCTTTATTCATGAAATGCCAGTCCTATTGTGTGATTTAAATCTTCTAAATTCAATGTGTTGGTATTGTAAGCTTTTTTTTTTTTTCCTGAAAATACTTAAGGACAAAGGACAAATCTATTTCTTCAACTCTCCTTAAAATCACTCAAGTTAAAATTTCTCCTATTCTTTCTGACAGACATGTCCCAGGGTTTACATGGAGTACATTCTCTCACAATTTGAAAAACTTAACTTTGGGCAGAGGTGTATCTTGCTGTTTTTTTGGTCTGAGGGGCAAAGCACAGAATTCCAAGATAGAAACAGCAAAATCAAAGATTCTAATATGGTCATATACTTGACATGTTTCAGTGTGATTGATACAGAGTGAATGATGGAAAACAGGGGAACAGAAGATTCTATACAACTAAGCAATGATAAAAAGCATTAAGGGTAGAGCCTTGAAATAATATTTTGACATTTACTCTGAATGACATGAGAAACAGTTTGAGATATCAAAGTAGTAATATCTATTATTGTATAAACGGTGTTGGGTAAACTGACTCTATAGTACTCCAACATACCATGTACAAAAACCAACTCAAAGTGGATAAAAGTCTTGGATTAAGACCTAAAACCATAAATATAGGCAAAACACTCCATGACCTATACTGCAGAGGCCTTTTCCAGGACACGTCTATAGAAACAAAGAAATGAAAGAAAACGAAAATATATGGAATACATCAAATTAAAAAGCTTCTGTACAGTGAAAGAAAATAACCAAAACAAAAAAAGATACCCAACTTAATGGGAAACATTTTTTGCACTCCATATAACTGATAAGACTCTGATATCAAAGTTCACAACTCAACAAAAACAAAGCAAAAAGTCCAGTATAAAATGGGAAGACTGTTGAAAAGACACTTATCCAAAGAGAAAATACAAATGACCAGCAGGCATATGAAAAAAATGTTCAACATCACCTCTAGTCAGGGAAATGCAAATCAAAACCACAGTGATATACCAACTTACATTAAAAAAAAAAAAAAAAGGCAACAGCAAATGCTGGTGAGGATGCAGAGAAAAAGGGACACTTTTCCAATGCTGGTGTGACCAGTGCAGATTGATTCAACCACTATGGAAGTTGCGTGGAGGACCCTCATTACGAGGTATGGAACCACCATTTGATTCGGTGATCCTATTTCCAGGAATCTGCCCATAAGTTAAAAAACACTAATTCCAAAGGAAATCTGCACTTCCTTATTTATTGCAGCACTGTTTACAATAACCAGAATATGGAAACAACCCAAATGCCCCAAACTGACAATGGATCAAAAAGTGTGGTATACTAACAAAATGCAATGCTCTTTAGCAATGAAAAGAGAAACTTGTGCCATTTTGGGCAACTTAGCTAGAGCTAAAAGAGATCATGTTAACTGAAATAAGCCAGAAAGAACTGGCTAGATACTGCATGGTCTCACTGATAAGTGGGGTATAACAGAAACAAAAAAAAAATGAAAAAAAAGTTAAAATTAACAAATCGATAACAGCACTGAAGTATACAGCAAAGGAGAGGAGGTGGGGAAGGATCTACACAAGTGAGTAGGATGATGGTTCATGGGTGACATGGCGTTGGGAGTTCTTCGAGATATACTACAATGTAAGAAAATATATGTAGTCAATAAAAAAAGAAAAAGAATAATGATAGGATGACAGTTTACATTTTATTTTTGTAAGATGAAAGATAATTTTTGAAAATTCAATTTTATTATTGTAATACAAATCTTACATTGATAATACAACTGCAAAGAACATATATGTGATAATAAATGAAATCCCAAAGTATATTGTAGACAAAGTTAATATGAAGTTATTGTAAATAACATAATTCGATTCCAGATATCTTGAAAAACTAAAGGAAGGTAAATTTCCTATATACCCTATTAGAATATCAACTTATACAATTATATAATTGTATCCATTAAACATATGACTATCAGGATTTTAAAAACTCCAAATAAACATACTGGCAATTAAAAAAAAAAACCACTAAAATGTTTGTCAATCTCATCAAGGAAAATTTTTAGCAAAAGCAAGGGTCTGAAATGTACCCTTTAGTCCCTTTGATGAAATCTGTTGAATCAATTAATGGAATATATTTGAATATTTAAAAATTCTTAATGAAATGTTAAAACATCTGATTCTAGAGACAGCATCCTATAGTAAATAATTTTATTTTCTGTTTGAACTCAACTTCTATTAATGCATTTGTGTTTTAAAAATGATACTATTTTCTCCATGTTTACAAAGAAATGTTGGTATAAAAAACTGATTAACCAAGAATAAAATAATCCTTATCTTTTGAGTTGTCTCTGATATTTTTCCTGGCAGTATTAATTTATTTGACAAATTTATTACTTATCAGATGACTACTATAAATTAGACCTTTTTCTAGAGGCTATTGATATTGTAGTGAAAACTATTTCTTACATCTATGAAGTTCATCTTGAAGAAATAATAGCATAAGTACACAATTTGTGATAAGTATAATAAAAGAAAATTATAGGTTGCTATTAGAAATCAATACTGAAATTTATTCTTTATGCTCCATGTTCTTTATTATATCCTGAAATTAAAGTTAAGCTATGATGCTAAATAGGAGACACAATGAAGCACAAAATAAGTTCATTTGATAAAAAGATACATTTCCTATAGTTTACTTTTGAGAAACACTACCCGACAAGATACATTGATGAATTTATTCAGTGTACTGAGATATATTTTTTCAATTTGTAAAATGATAATACATAACATTTCTATGAAATTCATAAAGCAGTTGTCAATAATCAAGTGTAATACAGTATATGCAATTATTTGGTATACTTTAAGGCATTAAGCAAACATGAGAAGTTAACATAATGCTTTGTATTCAGAAATGCATTACTAACATGAAAAACTCCCAAGAAGTTCAGTCATTGAAAATAAGTTTCTCCCTTTTTCAGTAAAATATTTATTTTCAGGTATAGTGTTTTAGCTTTTCCAATCGCAAACTAAAATATCACCAAACTCACTATAAATTGTTTATCATGTTCTGAAATGCAAAGTTTTTTCACTTTCCATTTCAGATATTCACTGAGAGTGATAATGCACAAAACCCAGTAATATTAATACTGATACCAAATTGTCAGATAAATAGTATGTCAGTTTTTATTTACATTTTTGAATGCCTAGCAAGGAGTGACAACTGTTTAGGATAATAATTTGGTGTCACTTTATCTCAATGAATGGAGCAATTTCCATAGGAAAACACATTTTGAAATTAAACTTTGAAGATTCAC
Organism: Uropsilus gracilis; assembly: GCA_004024945.1. Classification (NCBI taxonomy): domain Eukaryota; kingdom Metazoa; phylum Chordata; class Mammalia; order Eulipotyphla; family Talpidae; genus Uropsilus; species Uropsilus gracilis. Next base: position 98,482 of record PVHY01002056.1, on the reverse strand, counting down.
ATAATGTTTTTGCTGATTTCAACTGAAAGTGAGTATTATCAGGGCACATTTCATAATTCTGACATAGTGGAGAAACAGGAAATAAGCAACTGAAAACAATTGTTAGATAACGAGAACGCCATTTTTCTTGTGAATGTATATTAGGTAAGTGGTATCCTGGTGTCCACAGATCATGACTCTTTTTGGTATTTTCATGATTATATTTCCTTTAATACTGAACAAAAATAGTTTACTTCTTTTCTTAAGCACTAAGAAAGTTTATTTCTAGTCGGTAAATACAATACAATAGGCAAGTAATTTTTAGAGGCTTTTTGGAATACAGATGATAATCTCTTCTGATAGTCATAATCACCCTCAAAACTAAAAAAAAAAAAAAATCTTAATTGTAATTTAATGTATTTAATTTTCTTTCAGATTTTTTTTTTCCTGTAGTCAGTATATGGAAAACTACTTATTCCCTCCAGGGTTTTCATTAAAGTATATCTTGTAGCTGATCCCACACAGCGATGGGATCAGCTATGCTGATAGCATAGCTGCAATGGTAGCATGCATTGTACAAATGTAGCTGGGTGGGGGAGATTATTTTCAAGATAAAAAACTACAGTTGATTGCACTGGAGCAGAGGGTGATTGTGAATGGAAGCTTCCTAGATAAAGAATATATTTTATAGAGGTGTAGAGAAAGTAAGCAAAAAAAAATCTTTGCTCATATAAAAGAAAAGGGTGAAACAATTAGTGCCACTTACTGAAAAAGAAAGATTGGGTGTGTGGAAAATCCGGCCAAAGAGGTAGATTGCATGGTGAAGCAAAGAATTTAATTTTGATGGTGAGTTAATGTAATACATACAGATACTCTCTTTTAGTGATGCATGACAGAAATATATGTAATACCATGCTGCTTCGCCAGAAAAATATGACATTAAATAATTGAGGTAAAAAACAAGCAAAAACCTCTGCTCCATAATTATAATATCAATGTATTTTTGAATAAGGAAATAAAGACCTTCCACTGAGTGCAGGCTAGCAGTTTTTAATTGAGTTAAATATATAACTTCCATTGTAACTTTAAGTTATAATACAATTTAATAAAATTGAAAAATGATATTAAAAATAAATGCAAAAAGATAATCTTGACTGTGTCAAATTAATCCCTTGTCTTTTGAACTCAAAAAATAACAATGAAAGTAGTTGCAGGGATTTGGCGAGGATAATGAGAAAATTACATTTGTTCTCTTCATGGAGAGTAAAACAAAGCTATATCATTGTGGAGTTTTAATTGCAATGAAATGCAATGTGATTCCCCCCAACAAGATGATAATAGATAAAGATATTAAGGTTATTACTATTTTTAACATATACAAAATATATACCTAGTTGTTTACCATCATTGTGCTAGAAGTTATATTTTACAAATAATTTTATAATATTTAAAAAATAGCCATGCATCAAAAATGTTTGAAGAATTGAGTAATGTTTATTTATGAGAAAATAAATTTAACTAGCTTACCCCTATTATACAGATTACTATTCTCATGATGTGAAATATTTTCAAAAATGACCTTTCTACAAATTATTATACATTTATCTCTTGCATTATAAAGTAGTAGAGAAAGCATGTAGAGAAATATAGCATAGGTCACTTTTAAGTTATAGTACCTAGAGAAGAATCTGGCTTTGGAGTACTGCTTTATTTGGTCATTAGTAATCAATTGTCCCTGACTTGTAGACTACTGAGATTTTAATAGGTAGGTAGCACATGCCTACTCCATGCCTTTTTCAGATAGTGTACAAATCAATTTTGAAACATTCCATAAATAGTTAAATGTTGTCCTAGCATTATGTAGTCTTAGTATTGTAATTTACATTAAAACAAGGATATTTTAGCACTGAATTCAACCAAGCAAAGTTTTAAAAATCACTCAGATATTTGCATTGTATTCTCTTGATTCTTTTGTTTTCTCATTTTGTCAGTGGGAGATTGGTTAATACAATTCTAAAGACTGCAATTCTGTTCTGTATATTAGATATTAGATTTGGTAGTCAGTATTTCTGTGTTATAGTCATTTAAATTTTATATTGAGAAGATGTTAATATATTTTCCATTTCTTTGTGCTCTAAAATAATAAGAAAAACATCTTTTTTAAAATGCCCATTCATCTTTTCAGTGAGTGCCAAGTGTTAATAAGATATCCTTATGGGAAAAATGTTTTCCCATATCTCACATTGTATAAAAAATCAATTCTAGATAGCTACAGTTACAAATACAAGTGTTAAAAATATGGCACTTAGAGGAAAACTATAAGAGCATTTTAATCACCATAAAGTAGGCTAACATATTTACTAGCAAAATGCAAAGAATTTCCACTAAAAATTCTAAAAAATGTATACTTTGGGTAATACTGACAGTAATAGCTTCTACTTGTCACAAGTCCATTAAAAACAGAAAAGGCAATGCATTAAATTGGACAAAGCACTCTGATAAAACATATAGCTGACAGATGACATATCTTTTGTTCACTCAACATTATATAGTTGAAAACACTGATAATACTATAGACACTGGGGCAAAGTATACATATTCTATTATTAAGGAAGATATTCATGTAGATAATAAGGAAGATATTAAGTAAGATATTAAGTGTCCAATGAAAATTTGAAAAGTGAAAGTGTTCAAATTTATTTGTGGTTAAGAAAATGCAAAAAATAAAAATTACAGTGGCATATGGACTAAACTATCTAAAATGGAAAAGACAGAAATTATGGTATGCTGCACAGATAGTTCTTGAAAACTGAATCACCTATTTCCCAAGGTGCCAGGGGTGCTAATAGTCAACATTTCAGACACATGGCCCAAGCATATACTTCTTACTCAGTGGTAACATGATATAATAACTGGGGACGACTGAAACATAAAAAGCTAGCCCCTTACTCCATAAAGTTATCATAGGATTGGTTGAGATCTTCATTGTAACTGTATCAAAATTTAAATTCATGTTCTGACTAGTTTTGCTTCCTGCCTTCAATAGTGGAGTTGATTTTTGAAAGAATTCTCTAATACAACATTTTCATTTCCTGCATAGTTCAGTTGGGGGACAGAGGTAGGAGTGGTCTGAACAAGCAGACTTTAAAATGAGATCTCGATCTGAATCAGTTGTGCTGGTTGACTAAGAGGACCCCATTCCTGCTGGGAGGTAGAATATAGGATCCCCTGGTATGTAATAATAGTGTAACTATTGAAACTTCACTGGAATTGATGAGCTGGACTATAACAATTAGCATGACTTATCAGTGTAAGGAAACATGTTTACAAGAAAATAATTAGGTGTTTGGGAAAGGGAATGAAAATAGTAATTTTAATATTATGAAATTGTATGACTTTGTTGGGGTAGTCAGTACTTTGGAGAAAAATAATGTAAGACTATGAATGAACAATTATCAGTGTAGAGTGAAAGTTGAATGACAAAGCACCTCTCTCACCCAGTACAAAGAGACACTTGGCTCCTGCACAAAATCCCAGATAAACAACAACAACAACAAAAATAACAATAAGAAAATGTGGATCAGGTCAAGAAATAAAAACAAGTGATTATAAATGAAGTTTGTTTCTCAAGTTTAACAGATTTTAACAAATGTCCCTAATACTTAAGGTTAATGGACTCAAAGATCACAAATTCATGGCTTTTCCTAAACCACTTATCTCTAATAAATATCTACTCTTCCTGCCTTTTGAAATAGAACTGCAAACTGCATTATGCAAAAACAAATCCAAATAAAACTTGCCATTTCATAATCATCTATATTTCCTTTCAGACACCATGTGAATAACTAGTGTCATAACATAAAACAACAGAGGAAGTCTATGGTATTTTAAAGGTGGACAGGGCAAGCACTATAAAAGATATAAAACCTAGTTTACATATGTTCAGAGGAACCTTGACACTATGCATGAACAAAATCCAGGGAGTCACAGTTCTAGATTTTGGACTTGGTGCCTAGACTCTTATAAGGATGATGTTTCCAACAAAGTGTCCAGCAAAAGTCCAGTTAAATATCAAGTTACAGTGCCACCCAGTCAGATCATAACCTAAGTGTCAAGAGGTCAGAACAGGTAGAATTTTCATCTTGGTCTGGAAAATTGACCTTGATCAAAAGAATCAAGTAGAATGGATAGTACTCAGTAGAGAGAAAGAAATATATAGTTGATAGCAAATTAATCACCTAGGAATCTTTGACAACTTTTTAGATAAATGCACATGACTTATAACCATGACCCAAGAAATATATGATGAGTTTGGTTTCAGCACTGAGATGGGTATTTTATTCAACCAATATATATATATATATTGGTTATATATATATATATATATATATATATAATCTCCTCAGAAATGCCAATCAAAGGTCAGTGGACTCTAAATTGGATGTTATATCAGAAAGCAAATGAGTATCACTTACATCTTGGATATAATTGCAATAGCATTCTAGCAAAAATGGAACAACAGAGTCCTGGAAAAAAATTTCCTAGCACTCTTCTATGACATTACTGAGTTTTAACAACATAAAAGGCAGACTGTGGGTGGCAAGATATTCCATTATAATGTCCCCACCATTATTGTTTTGGTTGACTAACACTTTATTAATGAATCCTTACATGGAGTTTTCCCTCATATGAAGAGATACACCTCGCCCAGTATGACCACATTATGAAAGCCAAGTACCCTTATCCCAAGGACCCTCATCTCTCATTCGGAGATGCCTTCCCAGCAGTAACCTATAAATGACTTAAAAGATTGGCAGATTCTTTTGTTGTACTTTTTGCAGTGTTCAATGTCTTTCTCCAGTTTTCTTTTCTTAACACCTCTAAGATGTTTATTTTTGCACACTAATCTAAATCTCAGAGTCTGTTTCCCAGGCAACTTAACCTATTAGCATATGAAACAGAACAAATTTCGGAGACAACTTGGAACAACTACACGTTTCATGTTTCATGTTCAGTGGTTAAAGTATATTTTGTATACAAGTTTGAAGAAAATTTAGTGTCTACTGAAGTTGAATGTGTGCATATCACATTATTGAGAAATTCACTTCTAAATATATGTCCTATAGAAATGTAGCATATCTTGAATGCCTGCCAAATAATCAGTTAGAAGAATGCTTATAGGATGCTTATATTATAGACTCAGACTAGAAGTTACTTAGCTATATATTCATAGTAAAGATCATAAAATAATCATTATAGTCATAAATGAGTTACTATATAACAACTACTACAAACAATCTGCAATTACATACAATAAAATAGATGTTTTTCATAAGCAAGTTTGACTGAAAAAGCCAAGTACATAGAACATACATTTCTGGTTACATAAAGTATCATTAAAAGCACATGGGGTAAATTTTCAGTATCAGTGAAATAATTCCTCTTATAAATTATTAAAATAATAAAATAATTTTCAAAAGTTCTGTTTAATCAAAAATTTAACTCCACATCATTTGTAAGATTGAATTATAGATATGTTCTTGCATAGTCAGAAATTGCCTCTTTACCAATGTGATTAAAAGTTCTGTAAATATTCCTCTTAAAGAACATTAAAGTTATAACATTAATCACAAAAGATACAATATTGTTAATTGCTATTTTAATTTATATAAGACATTCTTTTTGATGAAATTGTACAAGTAAAATTCTTACATATAAAAGTCAAAATATATAGATGATAATGAAAAAGGCATTAAAGCCCAGAAAAATATCACAACTATGCTGTGTTTAATATTTGGAATATTACCTATGATAATTTGGAATGTAGTTAATACTTAAATGAGCTAATTTATTAAATTAGCTTATAGCATCATAAACATGTTGATAGTGTGAGTTGGAAGTCATGAATAATTTATTCTATAATAGAGATGACTGCAGGAAAAACTGAAGCACTTGAAGTACATCTTGAAAGGTAATAGAGAGAATCTAATTCCACAAGATTTTCAAATATTGGGCAGTGCAGCTGTTTCTCAGCTCTGGTAAAAGATAAGACATAAGTACAATTTATAAAAGCATGGCAATTTAAACTAACTTTAAGCTCAAAAAATAATTAAGGTGTTTATTATTTAGTCTAGAAGATATAGAAAAATTTTCAATTTAACAAAATTACTGTGGGGAAAAGACTACAGTTATGAATCAGACTTGAGAAGTTTATAATCAAAGTATCTATAATTATTAAGAGAAAAAGATACACTTCAAAAAGGAAATGCAAAAGGAAATTGTTATTGTCACATAAAATTGATTTTAATGAAAAAAAAGTCAAATATTTGAGTTTTACTATGAAAGTTTTACCTAACTTCAATGCTTTGGTCTTCTAAATGACATTTAAATACTCATCTTTTATGAGCATGAAAGACAGGGGAAAACAAAAACTTTTTTTTCATATTTTCCAATAAAATTTGCAGATGAGAAAATTTTACATGGAAGGAAAAGGATCGGGAGCCCACTCCCAGCAAACAAATTGCCATCTGAGCAAAACCATCCTTAACCCTCAGGGCAGAAAATATCTAGTGTTACCAATAGCTCAGAAAATTTCAAAATCATTATATTCCTTTCCAAAAGGAGAATTAATTGCATTCATTACATTCCTCTTTGATCATTATAAATCCCATGAGTAAGATGTGAGTCTTTAGATGTCTTTCTTGAAAGGGAGTAAGTGTATTTTGTATATAAAAGAAAGACTGAATATTTGTTCCTTATGGACCCAATATGGTAGATTTTATTATTGTTCTATGTTATTCATAGACAATTCTTACAAAGCAGAATTCTTTATTGCCTCACTTAGCATTCAACTGACTTTGCCCAGATGCATCAGAAAAAGCATTATTTATCACTGTAATAGTCTTAAGAAAAAATTTCTTAATCATAAAATTCAAAATGACTCCTTGATTCAAGGGCAGCAGGAAGGATATTGTGTTAGCAGGTATGAAAACAGCAGTAGTTACCTTTCATATCCTTTTATTTCTCTGCTGGGCTTGTTGGGAGACCAAGTACATTTCAGTGAGTTGTAACATTTTAAAAGAAATCTTTTACTTCTGAGCAGTAGTACTCAATATTTGGTTTAAAATATCCACAAGATAATGCTGGAAACAGATGTGTTTGTTATCTATCATCCAGGCTTCATTTTTCCAGTTTTAGACCATAGACAGTGGAGAATTTTCAGAGTTAAAAAATAAACATTGGTCTCAAAATCACCAGTTTTGTTAGCTCCTAATGAGATAGTCGGTATGTCACTTGAATTTTTAGAGCCAACAATAATTACTCCTTTCTAGCCGTAGAAGTCCTACGATGTGTCTTCTTTGAAGACAGTTTTAGTAACATTAAAAATCTGTCATTTGTACAGCTACTTTCAACGATTATTGGCTACTTCTATATCATTAGTTGCAGTTTCTACATTAGCACCTACCACTTCATCTTGCAGAATTGTATTACGGGAAATTGCTTCTTTCTTTCCTTAAATCCTTGAGCCAGTCTTTGCTGACTTCAAACGTTTCTTCAGTAACGTCCTTACATCTCTTAGGTCGATTAAAGAAAGTTAGGGCTTTATTCTGGCTTTGGTTTAAGGCTATGTTGTCACTAATCAGATCTTCTATGCAGACCACTAAAAACTTTCTCCATATCAACAGTAAGGGCATTTTGCTAACTTACCATTTGCATATTAACTGGAATGGCATTTCTAATTTCCTTCAAGAACTTTTCTTTTCTTTTCTTTTCTTTTCTTTTTTTTAATTCATTCTCTTCATTCACAACTGGGCTCACTATTTGACCAAAGGCCAAGCTTTAAGTCCATCTCAGCTTTCGACAGCTTTCATTGCTCTGTATTTATGAAGTAATCCTGCTACTTGGTTATTCTTTCTGAAAAATCACTTTCCTTTATAGTTTTAAGATTCCATCTTCTGTATTTATGATGGTATTTTGCTTAAAACATTAAGGACTTGAAAGACCTCAGACTGCTGGTAGATCTGATATTTTCCTTTTCTGATATTTCCTTTTTCATTCAGTGTATTGGCTCTCTGATTTTGACTTTTCCTTCTTTTACCATTAAATACATATAACATGTATCAGTCAAGGAAATTTTTCCCAAAATAAAAATGCATTGCCATACACTATGTGATAAATACTGAATACAATCAGAAAAAAAAAACAAACAACAACTATGAATTGGAATATGTTTTAGTACAGACAGTAATACAAAGCAAGATATCACAAGTTTTTTCATTATATAAAGAATATGTTTTATTATGCTTATAAGATTCTCATTTCTATCAGAATTTGGAGTTTAAAATTGAAATAATTAAATTATTTTAGTACAATTTTCTTTTTGGACAATTTTCTTTGAAAATTGCCTGATAAGTCTATTGAAAGAATAATCAGTTTGCTTTTCAACTGTTAACACAATAAATTATCTACAATGAGTATTATTTTTATAAAACTATGCACAATTTGAAATAATTTGTTTCACTGTTCTTAACAATAATGTGATGTACAGAAAACCTGCCTATTTTGCTTCTTTTAACATAATAGACATAAAAAGAACATCAGTTTTTTTTTTAAGAAATAATGAAATAAAGAATTTCAAACAATAAATATTTAAATATTTTCTTAGGCGTCTCTAAAATTCTTGACATATTCGCATACATACACATATACCCATACATCCCATGAAATTAGAATTATGATACTCTTATATGTAAAAGGACCCTTATGTTAAATTAGAAGAATTATATTTCACCCAGATTATTAGCAAATAATTTGAACCAATTTCATATTTCATAGGATTCATGCATAAACAATTCAGAAAAAATAGAGGCAAAGTGATTAAATTTTTCATAACATGCAGTGCATTTCTAAAATAATTTTTGATGCATTTTTTAATATTCCCCTATAACTTTATTTTTAGCAAATGAGGAAATGGAAGCAATCTATGAAACAGTAACAAGAGCAAATGAGGAAATGGAAGCAATCTATGAAACAGTAACAACAGAATGACAAATGTGTATGGCTATTGGTGGACTCTTTTTCATTAGGACAGCTCTGGCTGAAAAATAAATGTAGCTGTGTACAATTGAGGTAGCTTTTTAAAAAATTGTAGGTGGTTTTTATTTAATGTATTCGACATTCAGCATCTTAGAGATAAATTCTTCCAGAAAGTTTGTTTATAGAGAAATATTGTTTTGTTTTAAAATGTTTCTCCTTTCAGAGAAATTGTGAGTACTCAAAACATTTTTAAAAATTATTTTGAATTCGTAATTTCCTAAACTCAACTGCTATACAAAAGTTTACATAACCATTGTACAGGAAAGAATTTATCGATTCTATATCATATTTTCATATTGGTGTAAGAGGTGTTTTTATAAATGCAGTGTAAATAAAGATAGAGCATACTAAGGAGTAAAGACATTAGAGTTGCTTTTAACAAAATATATAGACAAGAGGAACAAATGTATCTTAATGAAGTGTCCTTTTAAACTGTCAAAACAAAACAATATTTAGTCATATTCAATATTAATGATAAAAAGCTTTCATTTAGCCAATAATTTTTATTGAGCTCCAATAAAAAGACAGAGTTTCAGCTGCTAAATATTCCCATTTATTTATTGGTCATAAATAATAATTTATCAGTGCCAGCTGGAATCCAAAGGAGTCAATTAAAAAAAGCAAAGAATTTATAGTAACAAATCTTGGAAAGAACATTTGATATAACACCATGTATGCCATTCTTTTAACTCTATATTAAATATATTGGGAGTATAAAAAAATATCCAATTTCAGGTTTTGTTATTTCCCAGGCAGCATAACACAAGAATTTATTCTACAAAACTTAGTTAATTAAGAAGGGTTTTCATAAGATAAATCAAAATGTTTTATATAACATTTCTAGAAGTTAATGGAAATATATTAGTAAACTTATGTTCATATAAACAAATTACTGAAGTCCGTATGTACACAGGTATCACAAATAATTGATCATTATTCCAATGTGGTTGGTACAGGAAAGAATGTTACTAAGAATGTTCTGCAATTTATGTCCCTTTTTTTGCATGTCAGAAAAGAACACAGAATTTTACCTTGAATGTTTGAAACTTATTTTTCACACAATGCATACATGAAAAAATATGGTTGAAAGAATTCTCCAAAAATTTATACTTGCTATATTGCTGTTATACTGTTTACAGAAAATTTCTGAAATTTCTAGCATGTTTATGGTAATGTAATTTTGTTTCACTCTTAAAAATGAACCTAAATTTTATTTTTGCTGATTTACAATTTCATTACTAGATAGCATTTATAATTAATAAATAAAATGCAAATGAGTGGAGGTTCTTTATGTTTAATTTTATATTTCTTTTTTGTATTTAGAGAATATATTGTTTAGTTCATTGTACAAAATATTGAAAACACAGAAATAATAGAGTTTATAATAGCAATTATAAACTCCAGAATACATGTGATCTAAAATGGTATTAAGTCAAAGAAATGCAGTCTTCCAAGAGCTAATGAAATTATTCAATTCTTGCATTTCTCTGAGAATACTAAAGATTTCTAGTTTGCATAGTAGAATAATACTTAAAACTAATGTCTTTCATATATCAATTTCTTTGCAGCTACTCCTTAAAAAAATCCCAAAGTTTATCCCTAGATTTAACCATGAAAACTTTTTCTCTTACTTCCTTTGATCCTATTTGGTTTCTTGATTCTAGGAAACAATAATCCATTGTCCTGAGAAGCTGACATTTGGTGCAAAGTTCATGGAGTAAGCACAAATTCCTACTTAGAAGATAGATAAGACAGTTACACTAAGAATTCATATCTTAATACTTTCATTCCGGTCTCACTAAAATATGCAATGTTTTAAAAGCAATCACAAAGTAAATATGAGAATAAATATGTAGTTTTACCAATAATTGAATTATTTAATGTAAAATCTTGTTTCTTTTAGAGAATAGAGTTTTAAAAGGTATTGAAAATATTGTAGGTAACTTGAAAATTTAGTCTAAATAATGGTTCACTGTTTCCTCTTTTAAATGAGTGTTTTAACTGATACTTAATGTAGTTAAGAAAGTTGATATAATTGTAAGGGTGTTTATATGAAATATATTGCAGTAACCTTGTCTATGATCTAGTTTGCAAACCTCTTTGTTGGATTCTTTTTAATATACCATTCCTATCATTAAAAGAAAAATAAAATTAAACATTTAAGTAACATCTATTGCTCTACATTTTATTTCTCTATTAATTATTAATTAACTAGCCTGAGATACATTTCTCTTCCATTATCAGGGCCTCACTGGGAAAGAATAAGATAGATGATGAGGTCAAGTTCCTTTTAAGCAAAATGACAATGGGCTAATAAACAGACCAATGATACTAGTAAGAATGCATTCCCTTAAACATGTAATGCTTTTGATATAATAGTTCTGTTTTACAGTGCTTTTGATAAATCTAATTCTAAATATATGGGATCCTGGAAAATGTTATGTAATATATAAAATTACTTGATGATAAAATTGAAATCCTAAATTATTTCTTGCTGTGTGAAGGAACTTCATATTTGTCATAGGAAATTCTTATATTATTGTTGGCTAGAAACTACACTGGATGTGGGAAATTAGACCTAAAGACCCATATTCAGAAAGTTTTACTTCACTGCCTGTGACTCTTGTTTCTTATACAGTTTACTAGTAACACTAATGATTCTCATGGGTTTGATTTAACAATCATATCCTTTCAGCAAAGAAAGCCTTGAGTTAATCAAAATACAGAACATTAACATTAACATTATATGATATTTCTAAACATTCTTTACTTACAAAATAACAAAAACCTATTTTTTTGTCCCAAAATGTAGAATTGCTGTGACATTATTATTGAATATCTAATTCAGGAGATCATAATGAAAATTCAAAGCTGAAATATGGTGAGGAAATGTCACAAAACATATCTTTTATTTCCAGCACCTTGCTTTTTCTGATTTCCTTATGGGGTTTATAAACTCTATTTTAATAAAATAATTATTTTTGAGATAGATTTAGCATTAAAAACTGTGCTTTAAAAAACTGAAAGCATAAATATTGTGAAGCAATCTTTATTTTGTAATAGCAAACATGCAAAAGATTTTTCAACTTGAAAAAACTGCAGAGTCCATTGGAAATAGCAGTAATAACTGTAGCTCTAGAAATTCAAAACTAAGAACAGCAAGGAAAAAAAAGGAAGAGATCACCTATACACTGGAATAATATAGATCATATATATATATATTTACTTATATATATATATATATATATATATATATGCAATGTTATAGAAAAATTTGTAGTATCTGAAAATTAATCAATCTGACACTGGACTGTGACCTGGAATGTGAAAGCACTAGGATCCAGAAGCTTACAATGCAGTAAAAATGTTTACAGCTGTTGTTGAGTAGATTCTTGAGTATGTCTGCCATTTGCGCATAGTAATTATTTCTAACCAGTTAAATAATAGAGGCCAAATCTAAATTAAATATTCATTCTCAGAAAGTAAGTGGGACACAGAAATGGATAATACAGACAAATTATATTTGGATTACCATACAAGATGATGTTTCACTGTTTATGGTTAGGTTTAAAATAGCTTCCAGTGACCAGCTCTGGATTTTAAGACAGAACTACATGTCCTGACTACATCCTGACACCACGTGTCATAGAACTATACTGGTCTTCTGGAATACTGTTAGGAGAACTGGAATTAGGTAAGTTATTGAAATAAAGATAGTTGTGAAGGAAAAAAATTAATCTGTATATATGAACTTCACAGTCACATGCTGTAGTTCAGGTTAAATAATGTGGTCTCCTAGCAGCATTATCATCTGAACAGCACATCCAGAACAACTCAAAACAAGTCTGAACTCAGTTCTATAATGGCAACAGTTACTTGAAGTTAGCATATTCATCTTTCAAAATGTAGTCTCTAAATTTTAAGTAATCCTCCATTCTTTGATATTCATAGCTTATCATTTGTTTACAACATAGACAATACTCTATTTTTGAAAGTTGATTTAGTCACTTAAAAAAGTTTGGCACATAACAAGCACAAACTTTATCTGTGAGTGTAAAATGAGTTTAATAACAAAATTGTCTTTTTTCATAACAGGACAATGATCTAAGTAATAACTGTGTAAATGGCTTTAAAGAAACCCTTTTATTTTTACTTCATTTGGTAAGAAAGTCATGGTTTCCTTTTGAAGTTTGTTTTTAAATGGTTTCCATTGAAGTTTGTTTTTAAATACCTGAACCATTTGTCCTTCATTGTTTGCTAACTTTTAAACCTCTCCCTAGTATTAGATCATTTAAATGTCATGATGAACTAATAAATCACATTGATCGGGTTTATATTAATTATAATTAATTGTAATACTATAGAATAATTAGTTGGTCCTTAGAATCTTGTTTAATGGTGTATTAGATTACCTTTATCAGAATTTCTAATCAGTAATACAGCTGGTTAGCCTGACATACATTATTATCTTCTACAGGAATCACTGGCAGAAACAAGTATGCAAAAGGATAAATCAGTAAGGTTAATACTTTTCCCACTTGTAACAATAATTTGATACTTAAATACTTCTCAAACTAAATCTTTGCCTCCTTTAGTATTGCAGAGAAACTTGTAATTCCTGTTTGTCCAGTAATTTTTTTCAATGGTTTCTGTTACCACCTGAAAATTCAAACTCAACTTTACTCAAGTGGGGATACATGGGTTGTCTGTCTCTTTAAATATTTACCTTGGAACCACTATTATAAGTTACACAACTCTCTCATATACTGATGTCTTCATCCTTTTAATGCTTAATTCTAATTACCCTTACCTACTTTTATGATATTGAAATGCACAAATCAATGATAAACTTTAAAGATGAGATCCAAATTATATTTTATATACAAATCAACATCTTTGAAGTCATTTTTCAGATAGAAGTGTAAAGAAAAAAATAAATGGCTAGAAAACAAAACCAGTTTACTTTTTCGGCTAAAATATATCTACCTTATTTCTGGAACAAAAGCAAAAGTAAAACTTATTTCTTGTAAACACCTGCAATAGTCATAAAAGACACTTTTTGTTTAAATAACCAAACACTAATAAAGGTTAGCAACTTCTTCATTTTCATTTTTAAAGTTATACTATGACATAATTCTTTTGAACTACAAGATAGCTATAGAAGATTCTTAATTTGTGAACTGCTCTTTCATGCATATTAAATGCTTCTAAATACTATTTTTCAGATCTGATTTTAATGTTGACTGTCCTGAATTTTTAACAGAGTATAAAAACTTAACAAGGTTTTACTCTGGTGTGCTGCATTTTCCTTGGAATTGTATTCTTCAGTGCTGTAATTCTGAGTCTCAGTATTACCAACACAGCTACTGACCTTCTGATATTTATATTTATGGACCAGAGTTTGGAAGTTACTATGGAGAATTTTAGCAGGAGCTACAATTGAAATACCTAATGCCAGTTATCGTAACTGGAAATATTGTAATATTACTTTTGTGGATTGAAATAGTCATAAAGGACACATTTTGAAAACAAAAGTATATAAGTAAAATCAAGCATTTTATATATTCTTATGAACTATCTACTACTAATTATCTTTTTTAAAAGAGTGCCTTCTAAAACACTTCTTTTTTTCTTAAAAAAAAAGCTAACATAGCTTTCTAGCCTACTTTCTGAAAGGTGAGACATTATAGAAAGCATTTGGTTTTACAAAAGCACATGTATAAGCAAAATTTCACAATCAAGCATTGTTCCATTGTTATGTATTTTCCAGTAAAGAATAGAAAACAGTTCATTTCCAAAATATTTTTGACTTAAAGATTATTACTCTAGATAGTATTTTATTAGAAAATGAATTGTTCTCTCATCGGATATAATGCTATAAGTTTTATTTATATATAGTAGCGCACAATTTTGAGTACTAAAGATTATTGGTAAATATTTTGGACTATGTACGTAGGTTGTATAGCTCTGAAACAATTGCTCATCATTCTAATAAACATTAAATTTTGCAAAGGATTGCTTCAGGGTAGATTTAATAATTTTTTTCATATTTTTTAAATTTTGCATTTTTTATAATCAGCTAAATTATAAACCTAAAATTTTAGAGTTTTATAATTTAGAAGCTATGTTGTTTACCTCCCTTCCATTTTTTAAGTAGTTCCACAGTATAGTAGACTGGCTAAGGATTATTACTACTGAGGAGTCGATGAAGAGTCTAAATTCTAGACAAATTAGGACAAAGAGTTATATGAAAAACATTTTAAGTATTGGTCTTGAATTCAATTTGATTTTAAAGTTTTATTAAATTATACTAATGTACTGAATCTACTATTAATCAAATGAGATTGAGGGAAAGATCTGGAAATTACTGATGACAATTAGGATGATGGTAGCAATGGAACATGATTCTTAGAAATTGCCATGGGTCAACAATAGTAATATCTTTTTTTCTCTCTCTATGTATATATATATATATGTATTGTTGGACCATATACATCTTCCTATATATAAATAAATATATGCATGTACATATATCTATTTATATTTCTATGATCATATTGGTGTATATTTAAAATTATTATCTATTAGTATTACATATAAATATGTATATTTGCATGTATATGTATATAAATAAGTGTATATATACTTATGTTCACTTAATGCACTTGTATATGTGTATATATTTGTAAATGTTTGTACTTAATGCAAAAAGATGAGTGCATATGTACACTTAATCCACTATGAACCTAAAATCCTACAAATTTCATGCCTTTGTTAAAATTTAGAAATAATGAAAACAAATGGAAGCAGTAGTAAAGAAGTATTCAAAAAGATAATTCACTAGCTGGGAATCTTCCAATCCAAAATTGGAATGATGTTCAAAGACACGCTATTGTAGCATGATTTACAAATGAGGAGGAAGTTGTTTAATCTTTATGAGAATGGTTATTACAACTCATTTTTCCAAGGACAGGGGAATGGTTATAAGTGATTATTTCACTAAATTTATACTTAAAACATATAGTATTATCTTCATTTGATGAGAAAATTATTGCCTAATGTCCTTAAATAACTTGCAAATACAAAAGCTCAAACTAACTTCTAGCAAATGAGCCAGGGGATAATTATTAAAGCCTGTGATAATAAGGGATAAAAGAGAAAAGGTTCACATTTTATTAAACAAACCTGCATATATCTTGACAAATATTGAGCAATATCCTTTATGTGTAACATGGATGTAAATATTTAGATATGTCGATACATTATATTTATTATTTTGAAGAATAAACTGCTTTATTTATGCTTTCATTTTCTCACAATATCAGAATCTTGATTAATTTTAATAATGTGCTTGATATAATGAAAGTAGTACAGAAATACAGATAGAGTCTGTCACCACAATAGTCCCTAAAGAAAATGTGTACTTGGGAAAATTGCCATATAACTATGAAATGCCAAGTTAGCTTTTATGAGAGAATTCACAATAAAGACATATAGAGCTCAACATACATCCTGTGGAGTCGGATATGAGTTTAAAAAGAAAAATCTTTCATCTGAGAGTTTAATCAAGATATTCAGTCCTTCAAAATAGTCCATTCTTCCCCAATATTTGAATTTCTCATCTCCTTCTCCTTTAAGTGCTATTCTACAATTTTATAGACTTTGTTATTGATTTGGTCTTATCAGAACCTTTGTTTCATTTCTGTGACTTCTACATGTAAGTGAAACCAGCTGGTGGCTCTTCTTCTTTATGACTTATTTTCCTTAACATTATTCCTTCTATCACTGTATTGCCAAAATTGGTGACTTTACTCTCTTTTATGCTATTTTGTAACTGGGTAGTATTGCATTGTTAATATGTACCACATTTTTCTAATTGATTCCTGTGTCCTTGGCCCTTGAAGTTGTTTCTATAATTTGCCTATTGTAAAGCATGTTGCAATTAGATTAAGGGATGAACATATTCCTTTAATAAAGTGTCTTTGCATTTGTTTCTGGTAGATACCTAAGAGTTTGATGTATCAAATGGTAGATCTATATTTACTGTTTTAAGAAACATTCATACTTTTATTATAGGACCTACTTCCTACCAACAGTGTAAAAGTATTACTTTTCTCCACATGCTCACCCACAGTTTCTTGTTTAAAGTATTTTTACTATGGACCATTTTCTCAAGTGTGGGATGATATCTCATTGAGATTTTGAATTGCATTTCCTGTCAGTAAGTGATGATAACCAGTTTTTCATGTGCTTGTTGGCCATCTGAATCTTTGGAAAACTGTCTATTTATTTTCCTCCCATTTTTGATGGGCTTCTTTGTTCTCTTTTTATTGAGTTGCAAGTTCATTGTAGATAATTGATATAATCTCTAATCAAATGTATGATATGAAAATATTTTCTCCCATGCAGGAGGATTTCTTTTGCTTTTGTAATACTTTCATTGACTGTACAGAAACTTTTTAATTTGATGGATGTAATGTCATTTGTTTATATTCTTGTTTCTTTTTCCATTGGAGAGGAGTCCATAAAGACATCACCCAAGTCAAAATAAAGAGAGCTTTGCCTGTATTTTCTTCTACCTGTTCATTATTTCAGGTTTTTAATCTATTTTTGGAGTTAATTCTTATTTAATGTGTAAGATGGTGATCTAGTTTCATTCTTTAGCATGTTGATGTACTTGACTCCCATGTGACAGATTAGCTTCTACAGACAGATTGATTGTTCATGTATTTTGAGGGTGTCAATTTATTCCATTGGTCTTTGTCTAGTTTTGTCCAATACCATACTGTTTTGATTACTATAGATTGGTAGTATAGCTTGAAGTCTGAGGGTGTGTAACCACCACTTATAAAGTTATGATGAAATTACTTCAGTTAAAAAAAATAAAGATAAAAAGGGCAAAAAATTAAAAGTCTTCTGAGCTAAAGACTTTAAAATATGCATCATATTCAAATATTATGAATTTTGTTTAGAGAATTTCTATTTTTACCACAGCTGTTGTTTTGTAAAGTTGGTGACAAGTTTATGTGATTGCTATGCAGTGTAAAATAGATAATGTGTTTATTGCATGCAGTACAGTCCAACCCTACTTAACTAGCTGGCTAGATGTCTATTTATCTATTATACTTCATACCAATCATTTATATTTCTCAATAGAAATCTGGCAATCTGTTGTGTTTGTGGCTGAGATTTGCACAGCTGGTGCAACAGAAGATTAAGTTGCCTCAACACTAAACTGAATGATTGATAGCCAAGGTTTTCATATAGCAAAGTGCAGTTTTGTTAAATTACCAGAATTATATGCAGCACTTTGTCTATTTCCTTACTATAAATTGAAGGGTTGTATTGTCTGAGTTATGAAAGAAATTATAAACTAATTTGTAGAAACAACATCTGTTGTGAACAGGCAAATTCCTTTCTAGTAAGAAAGGAATAATTTATTTCCTTCTGTTTTGTAGCTATTTATAAGATCAAGAGAAAATGAAAAGTATTTTTCATAGTCTATAATCCTTTGCAAAATATTTATGTCTATATTTCTATATTCTGTTAAAACATAATACTATGCTTTAATCATGGTCAGAGAAAGGTAGAGTGTGAAACATTCACTTTCCCATAAATGCATTTCTCTTAACCTAATATATAATTAAGAACTAATTTTATTAAAATATTTGCCTATGATGAGGTATATTATTTATGATTTCTAAAACATTTCTAACCTAGAATAAAAAAATATTATAGATATTTGATAACTTCTTCAGAGGTAGGGCAATAAAAAAAATTTTAGTCTGGAATACTATGTCTTTTCTAATTCATTTATTTTAGATTTCCATGTCTTTCTGACCCACTCATATAAATTTACCAATCTGCTTGTGGGCAAACAGGAGGTCATCAGTGAACTAAAAGTCTTTACATTATTTGCATACTTTAAGGCCAAATAAATATCTAGGAATATCCTAATGTTGACTGTTACAGCTTTTGTTTTAGTTCTCAAAGATTATATATAATATCATTAGGAAAAGAGTTGTATGTAGCTATATGACAATTTTATTTGCTCTTTTTCTTAGTAATCTAAGATTCCTTTTTATCCTATTCTTGTTTGTATAACTTTAAGTAGACAATTTTAATCTTCTAGTAAAATATTCTTCTAGTTTTGCCTCACCTGAGAATATCGTTATTTCAACTTTATTATTAAATGACAATTTTATTTTTGTAGTGATAACATTGGTGTTCAAAATGATTTAGAGGTATAGTGTCACTCCCTCAGGTGTGTTACCATACCGCATATAGCCCTCTCATTTGTTTTTTTATGTATGTTCTGTTGGAAAGTGGCTTGCTTTCATCATTTGAACAGAGCTGTTCAGTGCCACTTTTTCTTCAGTTTCAGATTAGCATTCTTCTGTCATTAGAATTGTCTCCTCTAGTTCAACTTCCATTTCTTTCTAGTCACTCTCACTTTTTTCTTTGCTTTTTTCTAGAAATTTAATTATACTGTCTTTTGATGTAGATTTGTTTGTTTGTTGTTTGTTTCTGTTTTGTTTTCTTTATTCTATTTGTTGTTTGCTCCTTTTAAAAATCTGTTGTCTTTTGCCAGTTTTGGAAGTTCAAACTCTCCTTTAGCTCAATTGTTTTTTCCCTTTCTAAGGTTTTGATGAAAATATGTGATCTTTTGTTAAAATCTCACTGTTCCTACTGTCTACTTTGTCCAGTGTATTTTCTTTCAGTAACCATGATTGCCTAAATGTATTGATTTGTACTTAATAAAACTCATTTCATCCATTCATTATCACTCTATTATTGGGTCTACCTAGCATGCTTTTTTATGACTCCTACTGTTTTTTTTTTCAGTTTTATAATTTAATTTTTATAATTTTTATGTCTTTATTTTACTTTATTTTAAGTTTCTAATTGTCAAAATATTCTTTTATACAAATGCTTTAAGATCTTCTTTGAAGAATTTCATTTGGTGCATTTTGCTGTTGATAATTATCTCAGAATTAATTCAAATTAAAAACGATTACCAATAAAATCCCTTTTATGAAATCTATGCTGATTTAAAGTGCATGTAGAAGCAAATGGATAAAAGACAGTCTGGGTAATATAGGAGATGAAGGGAAAAAGTGAAAAAGATTGTGAAAAAAAAGTAGAAGATGGATACAAAGAAAAAGAAAAGGAAAGAAATCAGGGTAAGATAATGAGATGTGGGTACGATGCATGCATACTATTGGAAGTGAAGATTTATAATAGATATGTAAAAGTCTGATCTTAGCATAAGATGTATTTGTGGGTACTGAACAAAATAGGAGACTTAAAAAGAATCATTTCAAAACTATTTGAATGATATGATTTTTCTCGTTGCACAACTATTTCAAGGCAGATATGCTAAATTAGCATTGATGCAAATTACAAGTTAATATTATTCAATGATCCTCTTGGTATAAAGTTTTAACAAGGTAAAAAACAAGCACATATTTAAATAATATATCTACAATATATCTGTTACTCAATATTTTAAAACTAATTTTTATAGAGTAAATATTTGCAAAAACTTGTAATTTCATTCTTCTAGTAAGTTGAATTCATTTGCACGCTATGAAATAAAGTTTTCCTTGTCATCTGGGGTATGACTTTTATGACAAAGTCTTGGGAAAAGGGTACTTTATATACAAACAGAGAGAAAGGATAATGTAGAAATTTGCAATCATCAGTTAAAGTTCAAATTGTTAATTGTATATTAATCACTGTATAGAACAACTAATATTTAATTTGCAAAAGTTATTTAACAATTTTAGATCTGTCATAGCTCCTCATTGATCTTTAAGCTATAAAATACCTTAAACAATCTACACACCATAGTAATGATTTTTGAAAAGAAAGAATAAAGGTCTTTTCCTATAATATTGTATATTCTTTGTTTTCAATCTATTCTTTTAATTTAACAAAAATAAATTCTTCAGAAACTGAATTACTCTTCCTTTTAAATCTTATTATTATAAAACAATGTGAAAGATGGAAATACCAAATAGAATAATTGTAGTACATACTGTAGTATATCACAGAAGTCAAAACCTTTTCAATCAATGATAAATGCAGGTGCCACAAAGGAAGTATTGACCAGATTGATTTTAAGATTGAGCTTTAACTACTGAAAAACTTAATATTCAATGTTTTAAAGATAACAGAATTTATCTTTTCACATTTTGATGCCTAAATAAATATTCCTGACTAGTGAATAGTCTCCCCCCAAGAACTGATAAGCAGCCTTTAGTGTTTTTAACTTAAGAAACTTCTAAACCACTGAATTAATCAAATCATACCAGAATAGGGAAAGAATATGAACATATCTTATGTTTATTCCCAATTGTTGTACCTTTTTCTGTGAGATTTATTTATAAAACTTTTTCCATCTCACTTTTAGTAATTCAATAATTTCACAATATTGATAAAATTTAATGAACTACAGCCCATTTGTGCAGTAAGAGTGAATGGTTAAATTTTACCAATTTTGTGAAATTATTGAATTATTAAAAGTGAGATGGAAAAAGTTTTATATATAAACTTAACAGAAAAAGGGAAAGTAATTGGAAATAAACATAAGAAAATATGTGCAAATATTGGAAAGTAAAAGCTGTAATGTAAAACCTATAAAAACAAAAATTTGCAGATTTAAAAGATTAATATAAATTTAATGAGTGCATATCAAATACATTGATGTGAATAATAATTGAAAATCTTTATGAATGAGTTCTGATGCTATTACATTTTTAAAAAGAAAAACACTTGTCCTAGAAATTTTCCTTCTAGAAATTTATCAAAGAAATAAAGCACTGATTATAATATTGAAGTTCCTAAGATAGCTACTGAAGCACATTTTATGTGAAAGAAAAAATAAAATTAAAAAGATACTTCTTTTCCAGAAAATGATTCAGCTTCATTGCTACTGATCTGAAAAAGAACTAAAATTTAGGTTAAGAATTCAACTGCAAGATAGCATGTAAAACTGGTCCCATTTTTATGGAAATGTAGTATGAATAAGTATGAAAGGAAGACATTAATTTTTTTGAGTATGTATGCTTGGTTGTATTTATTTATTTGTTTGTTTATTTATTTCACATCTTTGTATTCTTGGGGATCATCCACCACTTTCCCTACTTAACCCCACCCTCCCACCTTCCCCCATGCCCAGTTGTGTAATTCAATTTGGTTGTTAGCTTGTTTGGACTTTTCTTCCTGGCCTATTGCTTGTTTTTCCTATATCTCATATATTAGTGAAACCATTTGGTTTCTGTCTTTTTCTTTCTAATTTGTTTCTTCTAATATGATTTCTTCTAGGTACATCCATCTTATAAATTCATCACATTTATTATTTTTAATTGGTGGGTAATATTTCATTGTGTATATATACTACATCTTTTTCATCCAGTCTTCTTTCTTGGGACATTTGGGTTGTTTCCATGTCCTTGCAATTATAAATAGTGCTGCAGTAAACATTCGCGTAGAGGTGTCCCTTTGTATAAGCATTGAGATCTCTTTGGGTAGAGTCCCAGAAGACTGATTGCTTGGTCAAATGGTAGTTCCATTTTCATTAATTTGAGGCATCTCCACACAGATTTCCATAATGGCTGAACCAATTTACATTCCCACCAGCAGTGTAAGAGTGTTCCTTTCTCTCCTCATCACTCCAGCACTTGCTATTGCCCGTTTTTTTGATGTGGGCCACTCTTACTGGTGTAAAGTGGTGATATCTCATTGTGGTTTTGTTTTGTATTTCCCTCATTGCTAGCAATGTTGAAGAGGAAATACAAATGGCCAACAGGCACATGAAAAAACACATCATGTTTTGACATTGTTTTCCTTATTGAATTGGAAACACTGTTAAATCAATAAGCATATATTATATTATTTTGAAATAATAAATTATTGAAAAGAGTAAACCACAAATCATTCCATTACTAATAAAACACATGTTGCAAATATGTTTTAAACACCCTTACACTGTCTTTCTGCTGTGTAAAACATCTCTACTTGTGAAAAAGATAAAATAATTGGAATCTCAATTTTTTGTGGAATATACACTAACAATAGCAGTTGGATGTGTGTGCTCAGAGTAGGATGAAACCTACACTGTCAGTCAGCCAATACTTGCTGAAGATGAAGAGTGAATGAGTTATCAGGGTATCTATGCTTCCACCATTAACCTCTTTGACCAACACCTGGGGTATTGTGCCCTCTCATGATTGATTGTACATGCTGGGCCCAGAGGGTATGTGGATATGCTATTGGGCACACCTGGGCCTCAGAGGGAGTGGATGAAAGGGTTGCTTCACTCTGGGGTGAGAAGAATGCCAGGGGACACTTGAAATAGAGTGTCAGAGAGGGAATGCTTGAGAGGGAGCCCAGAGAAAGTGTGTGAAGATCCCTGCCTGGCCCCAGATCATACCCTACCTGGCTTGTCCAACAGGAATTGCCTTTCCCCTCTGGCCATTTCTTGTCTGTTCTTCAGATTTTATTGGCCCTTGCAAGTGTTTTCTGTGGTCTTGGGTAGAGCTGACCTTTTTTCTTTAGGCATCACCCTCCCAGCTTTAATTACTTCATCAGCCCAACATTGTGGAACTAAACAGGATGTTTGTGCATTGTAAGAAAGGGAAGAAAGTATGAGGTGATCATATTTTTAGGGTGGGGCGATCTTTTCTGAATTGATCCACAGGGAAAATATATTAACGATAAAGCAAATTCAACTTCTATGAGTTCTTTTAAAATAACTTTGCAAATCTACAAGGGGCTTGCCATCTCTGAAAAATATGTCAATAAATCTTCCTGATTTTGAGTTTCTGTATTTTTTTCCTCTTGGAATCAGAGCTTCACTTCTAGTTTTTCTCAAATGAAATCAACTTAAATAGCAGGTATGTAATTCATTCAAATCCCACATTTTAGAAGACAGTTTTCCTTTTTGATTTGTAGGAGTCTGAACATTCTTTTCACATATGTATAAAAGCTTCAAAAACTTCTTTGCACTACCACTTTTATCATCAAGATTCTAACATGCACCATTTTGGTAATGAGCTATACAGTGTTTTCACTTGTTTTATTCTCTCCAAGGAAGCACAGTTTGATAGTGGAAATTCAGGTATTTATGGATAAACATTACAATGCAAAATTACTGGCTACCTCCCCCCCCCCCAAATATCATCATTGTGGATTTTCTACTTATGTAATAACCAGTGTATAACAAGTGTCTGGTTAAAGAAACTTGGATTTAGAGCAAGTCAAATCCGAGCTTAATTCTGAGCAGTTAGAAGGTAGTCTGTGATGATGTGATAATATCATCCACTATCCAACACAGAGACACAAAGCACACCAGTTATTCCATAAACGGGGAGTCACAGCTGTAGAAAGTGTTAATTAGTTATAATTTTGTTAATTGGGTGACTTCAAGGATGATAAGAAAGCTTTAAAATTTCATAGAGGTGGCAATTGCAGGAAGTAGGCACCCACCCTCCTAGATTCAAAAACAAAATTGGTAGGAGGAATTATTACAAGCTAGGAACTTAGGGAACTCCAAGGGAGCTCAGCCTCTGCCCCTGAAGAGAAGGCATTTCTTCATTGGAAAGGTATTCCTGATCTTAGAGAGAGTGAGAGACACCTCACTTGTTTAGGTCCTGTTAAGATGGCAGTCTCCTTTTAGAGCTTAATCAGAAACAATGTTTTGAGAAATGCATAGTTCAAATAGTCACCCTCTTGTGCCTGGTTGGTGCAACCTACTGCACACTAGGCTGGCTATATGACACAGCATATTGGAATCAAAGCTTCTTTAAGTAGCACATTGCTTCTTACAGGAACCTAGTGATGTGACAAGATATAGGGCAGGACACAAGTCCTACAGTCTGATTAAAACTGTTGGCAGTTTTGGAACTGTGAACTTCAGAGGATATTTCTGTCAGTGTAACCTTTTTTCTTCCATGCCCTGCATTCTCTACTTGCAGCATCTCCTATTTATATACTTTCAGTCTTTATGTCTTTTTTTTTCCTTTATACACCTCGATGATTCAGAAAGTTTGGACATAACTTGTAAGAAGGAGAAATTCCCCTCCCAGCTACAACTGATTTCAGAGATATCCTCTGGCAAAGTTTCTTCCCCTGTAGCGAAGGACTTTTTTATGAGAATTACTATATGCATGTTCTTTTTCCCTTTGCCACAGCCTAGAAGCTTTGATACTCATTATTATGATGTGATTGGGGTTCCTGGAAGGGAAATCCATGTAAACATAGGAACCCCTAGCGACTGACCTCTGTGCCAGGAGTTATGTGTAGAATGAAGAAGAAATGAGATGCAAGAGACTGATGATCATCAGAGAGCAATCAACTCACAGACTGGGGACCACAAAGCATGATCTGAATTGGTCCAATTTAATGCAGTTATGAGCATCCTTATATACTTTTGCAAAGAAACATTTACAATAATCTAGTAGGAAAGGTGAAACTCGGTTTCAAAGCATACGTGACAAACAGCAGGGGTACAGGTGATAACAGGAATTAGGGTGAATCATCATTAACCTAGGTAATTTCCAATGGGTCCCAGAATCACTCAATTTTCTTCTGAAAGACCAGGAGAAACATACTAGTGTTGAAATAAAAAAATAAGCAAACTATTGCAAGGAAAAATTAAAAGTATTCAAAGACATGTCAGTAACTGGAGTAAATCAGTAAACCATAGGAGCAAAGAGAATTTCTCTTGATTGGTCACTTACATCTGGGCAGATCACACTAATAATAAACTTGCTGTCAGTTATAAATCTGCTTCTGTTTACTAGGAAATTTAAAGGAATGGATTAGCTAATACCCAGTGTCCAGTGTAAATTTGATCATCAATTTTTATAAACTTAGATCGTTAAGTTTGTATCTGAAAGACTTTAAATAATGAAGTGATAAAAATTAGTATTTTCCCCTAAATTGTACTTAGCACTAATTATCAGAAAATTTTATTATAGATCCTACTTAAAACATTTTTCAGTTGATTTTTCAATTGATCCTTTGAACTAAGAAATGTGATTAAAGGGTTTGGATGTGTGCTTAAACTACTACATTTCCAACTCATGGGTCCCTTTCTTAAATGCCACATTTTTTTCAAAATAAGTTTAAATTTAAAAAACTTTGGTTAAAATAAACTCAATATTAAATGAGAAATATTTTGGCAAATTCTATGCATTAAGGTAGTTCCCATCACAACTATTATATTTTGACATTCATAAAAAAAAATAAAAATTATTACTTAAGTGTTCCTTCCTTAAATATATGAAGGTTTATTTTGGTTTTGTGCAATTAACATAATGATGAATTCTTTCAAGATTAATGTTTAGTGAAAATTAAATTTCATGACTCTATAACTAAATTTACATTAAAAATTACAACTAAATCTTGTGAAAGTTTCTTTAATGAAATGCATAGTTCTTGGTAAAAATAAATAAGTTATATCAATATAAAACATTTTTGAGAATTACTTTGAGTATGTGTTATGTTTTAATGAATATCGGGTGTGATTTAATGTTAAAGATTTACTCCTACCCCTAATTCTAACATTCCTTCTAATTTCTTTCTAATAATATACAATAAAAGCAATGAATCCTTGAAAATAAAATACATAAATAATGATGCATGTAAATTGTTTTTCTTAAACAGTCATTTATTTTTATATTTTGGAGTTGAGTGATTCCACAGAATGGACAGTGTTTCCCTCCTTAGAATCACTAAAGGAACATCAATTTTGCCTGTTCCTCAATGATTTATGGTTTTCCTTTCAACTAAGTTTATATGAAACTGCAAATATTTTGTAAACTATTTAAAGAATGGGATTTTTAGTTTGTTCTGTTTGTTTCACATGGCAAGTGATTTTGAGTTGTTTTCTGTAGGAATTTGACTTAAGATAAAAAGTGATAGATCTTTGGAAATCTGAGTCCAGTGGTGGCCAGAGAGAACTACAGATAATCTTCCAGAAACTCAATCACATTAATGGTGTATTCTTAGAATTTTTGAGGATCAACATTTATATTATATGTTTAAGAGATTATTATATTACATGGTTCAAGGTGCTTAAATATAGAATCTATTTGCACATATAGACCTAGAGCTTATTGTTTTGGGTTTGTTTTACTTTTGCATTCTTGTCAAATCTGTAGAACCCTAGATGCTTTGGTTCAGATGTCATGGTTGAAATTTGGGTCTTTTTAGAACAAGTTATTTTTACACTCTTCCTAGACCTAGTGAACTCAATCAACCACTGTAAATTTACGACACTGTGAACCATCAGAGAACTGAGTAAGTCATACTAAAATTCTATTATCACAAAGAGAATGAGTTTCAGAAGTTTTCAGGCTAGCAAAATACAGAAGTGTGCTGGAGTTTTTATTTGTCTTAGGTGATCTTAAGAAAGAACTATATATATATGTGTGTGTGTGTGTGTGTGTGTGTGTGTATTTATATATAAAATTTGTAAGCCATACGAGACAAGCTATTGAAATTCAAGCAAATTATGCAAGGAGGTCTCCTCCAGAAAATGATTGCTTGAATCTCAAAAACTATGATGTTCTTACATCATATATAATTTACCAGGGATATGTTACAAGTTATAATTTGCTACTTTTGCTTTTCCAGTTGATTTCATGAATATATAAGGCAAAAGGAACAAATTAAGTTCATACACAATGTCTACATATTTAATTCACAGGTGGCATCAGATGTCACAATATGTACTCATGTCTTATGGCTCCTTTTTAGAACAGCAATCTTAGATATAAAAATAATTTAGATATCAGGAAATAGCATTTCTGAGAAAGTTAAGTAACTAGTATACTGTAAGTTTTTTTTTTTATTTTTGGTAATACATATATAAGATAGATGTTCCCACACCATATCCAACACCAAGGCACTCATAGCCCTTCACCATATTCCAAAATGCAGACATCTCACCCAAAATTTAAAGTTATGTCTCCGTTTTTCCTGGTTTAGACATAAATAGTAAGGTTTATTTCTAGGTAAACTTTTAAAAAAATTAATTATCCCTTCAGTTCCTGCAAATCATTCTCACTTTCACACACATTTTAGCTATGAAAAAGTAAAATACTCAGGAAAATACAAATAATAGTTAATGAAATATCAAAAAAGTGGTGACAATGAGGGAGACATGCGGTAGATATAAAACTAAGAAGTAATAGAGATTTAGTGGCAGAACACTGCTCTTCATTTTGTTAAATGAAACACTGCTCTTCATTTTGTTATGATGTTATTGCCTCTTAAGATGTAGACAATAAATCTTTCGTTTAGAATAAAGGAAGTAGGTGTATGTCTGTTGTTATCTGGAGTCTCACAAACTCATACCTGCTAGAAGAGACCTAATAATAAATCAGGAGCCACACGTATTTTCTGATGTGTATAAGTAACTATAATTTTTACAGTAGAATTAAAGAAAATGTCTGTATTTCAAACATTCTCTAGCTGCCCGTATCCACTAATCAGGGACAATTAAGAGTCAATCTCACTCTCAATGTAAAATCTATAAAAAAATGAATATTGGTGGCATAAAATAATGGACCAATCTCTCCATCAAAGGACATCTCCTGTACAGTTGACTAAATACCACCACCACCACAAAAATATTCATATGATGATGAGGAACTTAAAAGGAAATTGCAAAGATCTATTCAAATGTACTACAGATTCAACAAAAGAAAAAAGGTACATAAAGTTTCTCATCAGGGAAATAAATACTATGTTAGAGGGTAGATTAACAGTGAGATTAACAGTAGATTAACAGTGAGATTAATTTTACCATTAGATCAAATATATACATAATTTAGTAATTGCTTCTATGTTGCAAGATAAGGAGGAATATCTTTAAGAGATCAGAGAAGAAATTGTGAGAAAACAGATGAAGGTTATGATAATGATGATGATCATCATCATTATCAAATTTAACTAGCACATTTAACAATTACTCCAGGAAATCTTAATTGTGGTTTAAATACATTAACTGATTAGTGCCTCATAACAAATTTATGAGATAAGTACTACTATCATCCATCTTTTTATGTCAGGGGAGGGGGGATGAAGAAGCGGAGGACCATATTTTAGGATACAAGAAAAAAGAGGCATATTGAAAAACAATCTTAAAAATGATATCTTAAAATAATTTATTTCACAGGAATGCAAACATTTTGCGTTTCTGCCATGCAAAGCATTTTGGCAACAGCCTTGCAACCTTTGTGATTATATAAAAATGTCAGGTCTGTTTCATTAAGAGTAATAGAGTGAGAAATTGGGAAAAATCTCTTGTTATTTAAGCATGCTTTTATTAAAGTTACCTAACTTGAGAATGAGATTACCATCACTAGAGAAAATGAGTGTCATCAGCATTCATATAGCAACATCAGCAAAGAAGAAAATTAAAAACATTTAATAGTTGTACTTAATTTACTGGAATTATTTCCAATTTACCTTAAAAGTATATTTGGCCTTTTTTAAGTCACTTTGACAGAAAACCAACTATTCCTTTTGGATTAATGATGGTATTTAAAACTCTGATTTTGCAGTCTCATTTGTGTAGTCTCACACTGGACCAAACAGTTGCTTAGACTTTCTCCAACTTATCAAAACCATGATATTAATAGCTTTACATGAGTACTAATAAAGGATTTGTATCAGTAATCTAATTGATTTTTTTATAAAATTATTTCCTGGGTTTTTGTAGTTTTAACAAATAGAAATTTTCTTTAAATATTAAAATTTATGTATTTATAGTACAATTCAATTCCTTTGGGGAGTAATTTACTTCCTTTTTTATAAAAACTTAGAAAAAAGGAAGAAACTAGTACTGAGGATGTCAGCTAATGATGAGGATGGATAAGGATGGGGATAATCATATAGTTCGGATTATACAGAGTATTTTTTTTCCAAAGGGAGGCCCTCCTAATCTTCACATCTTTGTAATCCCTGGAGGGTTCACCCCTCACCTTCCCTGCCTCTCTTGCCCTTCCCCACCCCAGAGTTGTGTACTTTAGTTGTTAGCTTCTTTTGACTTTCCCTCATGGCTTTTTGTTTACCTTTTCCTATATCCCATATATTACTAAACCATTTAGTTTCTGTCTTTTTCTCTCTGGCTTGTTCTGCTAATATGATTTCTTTTAAGTACATCCATGTTATCATAAAATCATCAAATTTATCATTTAAATTGATGAGTAATATTCCATTGTGTATATATACCACATCTTTTTCATCCAGTCATCTGTTTTGGGACATGTGTTCCATGTCTTTGCAATTATAAATAGTGCTGCAGTAAACATCTAAGTACAGATGTTCCTTTGTTTAAGTATTGAGATCTCTTTGGGTAGATTCACAGATGAGTGATTGCTGGGTCAAATGGCAGTTCCATTTCCATTAGTTTGAGATTCCCACACAGCTTTCCATAATGGCTGAACCAGTATACATTCTCACCAGCATTGTAAGAGTGTTCCTTTCTCTCCATATCCCCTCCAGTACTTGTTGTTGCCCATTTTTTGGATGTGGGCTATTCTTACTGACATACACAGTACTGTAAATCAATGTTGCCTCAAAAAAAAGATAATCTAAAGTTTTAAAATGTATATTCTAAAATATAAATAAATAAAACATCAAGACTAGTTTATTCTATTATACAATATATGATTTTCTGAAACACAGAATTCTCTTGCCATTATATTTCTTTAGCTATATATATGCTTAAGTTTGGCCATAAAATGTTGTACTCTGAAATTATTTCTCTATAATTGCTTTATTTCTCCAGTCATGTTAGTGAAAAATATCAAAATGGTCAAGACTTTCAGGTATTATTTTGATCATTTCTAAAATGATAAAAACCCAGGAGAAAATCATCTCTATCCTCATAAACTTATGACTTTGGTATAATCAAAACCCTCTTGACTCTAGAAGCTGCATTAAATTCAGAGAATGCAGTGACAGATAATTTTTAATCAGAATATGTTGGTCTATGAATTTGTTTTGTGACTATGAGGTAAATTCAAATGGGACTTTTAAAATGTCATTTAGTGTAATCAGATATGAAGTATTATTAGCTGAGATTCTAGCAGTCATGATTTATATAAAAAGGTTCATGAGTTTTAGCACTGCAAAGTATTTTATGTTTTTCCAGTGTGTGATTTTTATCAAGTGACTTAATTCTGATAATCATTATTAATGACCTCTGACAATGATTACATCTGTATTGGGAAAGAATATATAGAGGATCATTTTGTGGTGAAATATAAATAGTGAGATAGAAACATTTTCTTTTGAAAGACTTGATTCAAAGTGCAAATTTTTTAAAAAAAATGTAATATTATTATTTGATGTTTCTTTTATGAACTCTAAGTATAGACATGAGATATCTAATAGAAATTTAAAGACAACAGGTTTCACTTAAATTCTTCATAAATATATTTATGCCCTAATTTGTGCCATTGCTATGATATCATCTGCTAGATAAAAATATGAGAAAGACTTTACCTTATTGAACTATATATTAAAAATCTTTAAATATGATATTATTTTTGAAAAGCTTTAAAAGTGCTAAACATAGAACCTATTTCAGCAAGGTGGCACAAAAATCCATTACTTGAGGAAAATTCATACCTACTCCTATTCTGAAGACTTTTATAAAAAAAGAAATCTGAGTGAGCTGAAGGAAAAACATGGATTGGTAGCCTCTGGGAAGTATTAAATAATATCACTTCTCTTCTCGGGTCATGATTCAGCATTAATACCAGGCTCTTCCTTCAGGAAATGATTTTGACTGGATAGTTCCTTAGCAACAAAGGCCATAGCAACTCCAGAGGAGGCATCAGTAATGCAAGCTCTGGGGAACTTGGATTGATATTACTGAACCTGTATTGCCTTTGGGAATAGAGGTCTTATCAGTGGCTCCGACCTTTATCATCTTCTTTTTTGATTTTTCTTTAGACTCATTATAGCTGCTTTTCCACTGAGTAGTAACCTATGTCAGTGGGATCCTGAGATGAGATTTCTTTTCCCTAAGATGCAGAAAATAGGAAACAAATGTATAGTGAAATGCAGACCTAAGGCCTTGTTGGTTCTTTTCAGTAAGAACATTATATACAAAATGTTCTTTTATGCCTCTCTAGAACATATTGTTTGTCACTTGTTAATAACCAAGGAAATAATTTAGACAATTTATTTACATACACAGCAAATGATAAGCAAATGCTTAAGAGTTTAAATGGATGTTAATCCCACTGTAGTTTGTTCCAAAATATCTTTATTTATTTATTTTTTTTGGTGTTGCTTAAAAGAAGAAAATGTAGACATTACAAAAGGTGAGTTGACTTAGATAATTTCAAAACTCATTTTAAAGTAAATAGGTAACATTTCCACATGCAGTATATTTTCACATTTTCCTTTTGTTTTTTATTAATGGCAAAGCTATAGTGTTTCTAAGATTACAGTTTTGCTGAGCTTTTTGTCTTTGATGCTTCTGTGGAAAGTTGTTTTGCTTTTATCCATTATATCATCCATTTTGAGTAAGCACTGAAAGAAATTCATAGCCACTTTCTTTTTCTGTTGAAAACAATACTCTCTGCTACTTCTATCAGCTACAGTACAAATCTATGTGTAGCAGAAACTTTTTGGTAATCAATGTAACACAGTCTTAACTATTCTATATTACGTAAAATGAAACATGAACTTCTTTTCATCTACTAAAATGACAAGAAAAATTTTAAACTGTGGTCAACTTTTAAAAAAATGAATAAATGAATTTTTTGAAATGCAATTTCTGTGCAACATAATGATTTGAATATGTATATAGTGAAATATGTTCATCACAATAAGTCTAGTTAGCATCTATCACCACTCAGAGTAAAAATATTTTTCTAGTTATGAAAACTTTGAAGATCTACTGTCTTAGTAACTTTCAAATATTCAAGGCAGTATTATTATTTATGGTCATTGTGCTATATTGTCATTGCATTCTTGATTTAAGAAATCTATGTAATTGCTTCCTCTGCTTCCCTTTGGTACTTTTGTACTAGAAAAACTGTTATCAGAAATAAATTGGTAGCTTCTAGTAAAGCACTTGTTTTTCCTGATAAGTGAGAAACATTGCTTTTACATTATCACCATTCTTGCCTCCCCCCCCACCTTTTCCACAATTCTTTTTTACTGAAGTTTCCTCAGAAACCTTGAGTATAAGACACGCATAAGAAAGAAGCAGGCAAAGGGTTCTAATATTTGTTAAAACATGTTTGGTTTATAATTAGTGATTGTCTGAGCTCTGAATATTGATTTATCCTTCTTACACTGATGGTAATTTTATCATTCATTCATTCATTCATTCATTCATTCATTCACTCATTCACTCATTCACTCATTCATTCATTCATTCATTCATTCATTCATTCATTCATTCATTCATTCATTCATTCATTCATTCATTCATTCATTCATTTGAGACTAGGACTCACTATGTTTCCCAGGATTGTTTCAAACCTGAGTACTCAAGTGATCACTAGCCTCAGTCTCCCAGGTAGCTGGGATTACAGGTTCGTGCCACCACACCTGGCTCGATGATAATTTTAAAAAGGAATTTTAGTTTTGTTTGTCCAAAGAACTGCATGTAAATTTAGATAGTAAAATGATGTAATGAATCATTTGATGTCTTTTACTTTATAGCAGGGATTTCCTCAGCACTGTTGATGTTTTGAGCTAGATAAAAGCATCCTTGTTAGGGTAGAAGAAGGGAGCTGTTACCTGCATTGGAAGGCTTTTGAGAGCATTTTGTTCTCTACCTACGATATTCACATAATTTACCCCTCCCAGAGTGATAACCAGCATGTTTCCAGACAGTGCCAAATGTTTTGCAGGCAAAATTACTCCATTGAGAAGTAGAATATCTAAAGCATTTGGATATGACATTAATGTGAAAATTCTCCTTCATTTTATTAGTCTTTAGTTGTATTTTATAAGTGTTTCTTGTGTTGCAATACTTTTGCAACTGTGCATATATTTTATTTTGCGCTAAAAATTGCTTTCTATAGAATGACATGAAATAAACTTTAAAACTTGCAAGGAAATGTTGGGGAGCAAAGCTTTGTTTCCGTGACATGAAAACTACAGGTTAATTCTGATTAGAAAAAAAAACATTGAAACAAAGTGGTAAATAGCTGTTTGGAGAAGCACAGTATCCAGGGGTAACAAATTTATAAACTCAAAGAACATCAGTGACCATAAAGGGGACCTGGAGTCTGTGAAGTAGCTTTAGAATTTCCATTTCAATAGGGACCAGCAGAGTTGGAAAGAAATTGAAGGACATATTCCAGAGACAGGTATTTAAGCATAAAGAATTTTAAACACTTCCCAAGCTAAAGGAAAGATATGTTTAGGGATACTCAGCTGCCCATTTGCAAAGTCTAAATTTGCCTACAGGGGATCACATAACCACATCCTGTTCAACAAATGCTTTGGATAAATGTCAAGCTGCTGTATTGTCTTTGAGTTGACTCACCTCCATAATTTAAATTGTGCTTTAAACTGGGTTGAGAAGAATTATTACTATTTTTCCACTTAAATATTAGCCTGTGCTTTGGTTACAGCTCCAAATAATTCTCACATCAATCCTTCAAATGTTTTACTCATCAGGTGATTTGAAGAGACTGCTGGTATCATTCTTCCATCATTCAGCAACTATTTATCGTTACCATTTTTGGAACCTGTAACTATATCAGGCACTGAGGTTGTGAAAAAATAATAATAATGCAATGATGTTGGAACTGACAGAACAAGTAAAAACAGATGAAGCAATTATTTAACATTAGGTGATACTGAATAGTAATAAAATATTCATAAAGAATTATAGAAATAAAGCTTCTGGGGCTGCTGCCAACATTCCCTACTAATGGGTTGGAAGAATTAATATTGTCAAAATGGCCAAAAGCTATCTATAGATTCAATGCAATTCCAATAAAAATTCCAATGATTTTTTAAATAGAACAAAAGTTACTGAAATTCATATGAAATAAAAAAGACCTCAAATATCCAGAATTCTCCTGACCAAAAGAAAATAGAATGGAGGTATTACAATTCCAGACTTCAAATTATACTACAAAACCATAATAATTGAAACAGCATGGTATTGGAACTAAAACAGACAATCAGACTAATGTAACAGAATTGAGTGCCCAGAAATAATGTTACACATATACACTCAACTATTTTTTGACAAAAGGGGCAAAAATCTTACATTGGAACAAGGATAGCCTCTTCAATAAATGGTTCTGGGAAAACTGGATTGCTACATGCAAAAAAAAAAAAAAAAAAG
The DNA here is from genome assembly GCA_004024945.1 of Uropsilus gracilis. Lineage (NCBI taxonomy): Eukaryota > Metazoa > Chordata > Mammalia > Eulipotyphla > Talpidae > Uropsilus > Uropsilus gracilis. Next base: position 63,054 of record PVHY01002056.1, on the reverse strand, counting down.
AAGACATGGACAATTCCCTCACAACGTGTACAAACACTAACTCAAAATGAACAAAAAACCTGGCTGTAAGATCTGAAACCATAAAATGAGCAAAATATGGACAAAACACTCCTACACCTCAGAAGCCTATTTCAGGACAGGACACATCTACAAATATTAAAAAAATGAAGGAAAACATAACTAACTGGGACTAGATCAAACTAAAAAGTTTCTTTATAGCAAAAAACAAAACAAAACAATAACCAAATCAAAAAGAAACCCAACTGCATGGGAAAATATTTTTGCCCTCCACATAGGTGATACATTTCTGATAACATAGATCTACAAAGGACTCACACACCTTAGCAAAAACAAAGAGCCCAATAAAAAATATAGAGACTCTTCTCTAAAGAGGAAATACACATGGTTTATAGGAATATGAAAAAATGCTCAACATCACTAATAATCAGGGATGCAAATCAAAACCACAATGAGATATTATCTTACACCAGAAAGAATGACCCATATCAAAAAAACAAGCAACAGCAAGTGTTGTTGTGGATGCAGAAAGGAACATTCTTAAACTGCTAGTGGGAATGCCAACTGGTCCAACAACTATGGAAAGCAGTGTGGAGGACTGCCAAACAACTGGAACTACCATTTGATCCAGCCACCCCATTTCTGGGAGTCTACCTAAGCGACACCAAAATACTAATCCAAAAAGACATCTGTACTCGAATGTTTATTACAGCACTACTTACAATAACAAGGATATAGAAACAATGTGAATGCCCCCAAACTGACGAATGGCTAAAAAAAATATGTGGTATTTTTACACAGTGGAATATTATTCTGCAATTAAAACTTATAAATATGATACATATTTGATAACATAGATAAACCTAGAGGGATTCATATTAACAGAAATAAGTCAGAAAGTAAAAGACAGAAACCATATGGTCTCACCAATAGATGGAAGATAGGTATAACAAAAAAAGGCCAAGAAAAAGTCAAAAGAAGCTAACAGACTGAGACAAGCAGCTAGGGAATGGGGGGGGGGAGAAATCAGGGAAGAGAGTAATACTACAAGATCAAGATAAAGGTTAACAGGTGATAAGTGGGGAGAGAACCCAGTGGAATGCAAGGATGTAATATAATTATATATGTATATATATACACAAATATACATAAATATGTAAACAACAAGATGATTAATAATAAAAAAAGAATTTTATAAATATGCCAAAAACTAGCTCATTCATTCACTTTCATTATTTGTTTTACTGGACATATTAATTTTGAAAGACTTATTCAAATTTAAAGCTAAATGTTTATGATTCAGAGGTACATGTTACAGAGAAGTTATAAAAATTAGATTTTGCAAAAAAATCATTTCAATATATCACTTATGCAAATTAAGCTCATTCATTTGAAGCATACTGTCACTTAACTCAATATTTTTATGCAAAATTATGCTTTTAAGGCACCTAAAAGCAATGCAATTCAAAAAGGTAATGAGCTTCTTTCTCTTAATTCATTATGATCAAGGGGAAAATTTTCAGGTTAAAGTAAATGATTTATTTAAATATTAGAATTAAATTAATGCTAATATAATTAATATTAAATTAATTTAATTATATGGGAAGCAATTTAGGGCAGAAATAGGCAAATATGAAAATGATCTAGATTGGAGTAAGTTTTATACATTTAAGTTGAATTAATCATAATTTGTCCACTAAAGAGAATGTGTATCATTGCAAATAAAGCAGCTTGTTTCCTGTGATGTGGACTTTTTGAAGGGTCATAGGAACTACAGCTTTTCTTTTTTGAAATGATACTTCCTTCTCTAGAGGTATTGTTGGAAGATAGCCCTTAAGCGATACACTTTCAGAATTCGTTAGTCCAGTGCAGGCCATATTTGGAAGATGAATATATCAGTTCTTTCATTTCATCAGAGTAGGTTAAAATTTTCTTTCTTTTTTTTTTTGAGATTAGTTCTTGTTATGTTGCCCAGGGTAGTTTTCAACCAGAGGAATGAAGTGATCCTTAGCTTCAGTCTCCCAGATACCTGAGATTACAGGTGTCAGCCACCACTCCTGTCTGAGACTAAAATCAAAGTAATTAAAGAAATTGTATGCATCTCCCAAATGTCCATATGAAAGTCAAAATTCACTTGTACATAGCTTAAATAATGTAATCTTCATAGAAAGGGCAGATTCCATGTTCTTTTCACTCTTGGTGAAAGATGTTACTGAGTGGTAGAGGAAAGAACTTGGAGTAGAAGACTTAAGAGAAAATTTGGGAGACACATGAAAAGAAAGAACAGGGTAGAAAAAGTTGCATTTGCTTCTTGGAGTTGGATTTGCATCAGAAATTTGGGGTACATGAAAGGAGCCACTCAGAGCAAAACATATAGAGACTTTTGGAAGTAAGGTCAGCAAGAGACCTGTGGGCAGGTTTACAATGGCAGTTATTAACTTGATTTGTGTTCTGATTTTGCTTTTCATTCTAAAGTTCCTTGGCCCCGTCTGCCCCTTTTGTCTGGTTCCCTGTAAGAAGGTGCTTTAGACTTCTGACAAGTTTTACCTATGTGGCTCTGCTTTTGTTCTAGCCCTTTTTGTCTGGGCATTTACCAAAAGGAGATGGGTAACTTTGAGTGTTTTATTGAAAACTGTTACCCTTTCTTCTATTTCTCTATTGCACCCTAAGCCTATTAAAGTTCTCTCACACTGATGAACTGCTTTGTCTTTTGTATAGTGGGTGGCAGAATCTATTTAGAACTTGCAAGATTGGGGGTTTTGGGTGCCCCTCTGTCTGCATGCTAAGATTAATCTGTTAATAACTATCTTTCACTGCATTCCTTCTTTCATTCCTTAAATCACTTTCTAATATTTCTATCAGGACTTCCTACAACTCCATCCAAACTGCTTGATTCAGTAACTTAATATAAATAGGAATATATAAGTAGGAACACTTCTCAAGGAAATGTGAACATTTTATTAAACTTAGAATCTGTAATTCTTCATGCATATCACAATCTTATACTACAATTTATGAAATGATATTAAGCAATTACTTTTTGATCTTATATTCTAGGATAGTAATAATAATAATTGCAAAAAATGTAGTTGACTTCAGTACAAAACATCAAAATACTATGAGTTTTAGATATAATTTAAGTATTCACTAAGGAAAAAAATTCTAGAGAGAATAATCAAGAACTCAAGGGGAAATCATTGATTCATTATTTTATTTGAATATACTTAGCATTTCATATGAAACAGGCCTAAATCTAAAATGAATAAGTAAAATTGTCAAATGTAACTGATCTTTTATGTGCCACAAACTGATGTTTTACAAAGAGGAAAGCCCCCACTATCTGGTTTCTTTTCAGACTGGTGGAACGACCAAATTAGCATTAAGCAGATCAATAGGAATAGATATCTAATTATATACTTATTAAGAATTCATATATCTGTACATTCTAGAGTAAATCAGAAAAACTAATAGTTTTATCCTGAGTGAAGGGCTCTAGACTTTAGGAAGCGAAGAGAGACAGTAACCAGGTGATCTGTAACTAGATGTTTGTCTTGCCTATCTGTAGCTTTCTTTGATAAAAATGATCATTATCAGACATAACCCTCAATCTTGATTACTCCCCTAATCTTCATTCTTCTAGGTAGTTAAGGTAGTATAAGTTTTTTTGGTCCAGCAGAACCTTAATTACATTTAGTGAAAAATAATCCCTATGCTAAAATGACACATCTTGAAAACACTCTTCTTGACACTTTGGGGAGTCCTTTCTGACATTTGGGGGAGGTCTATCCTTCACAGGCAGTGATGTTTCAGGACACCTATACATACCTTAAAAAATATTTTCATGATTCATGTGCCAAAAGTAAATTATTTAACAATGTAAAGAAAAGGTACACAGAGACAGAAAATAAGGAAGAGTAAAATAATGAATTTACCAAGACACAAACTGTAGCATTTTATTTTTGAACTACAGCCTACATATTCCAATTATCTAAACCGGTATGCCAAAAGATACAGTAGCCTTTTCATAGTATTGTTTAGATTCTTTCTATAATAAAAAGAAATATAGATCTCAAGATATTTTGGCTTCATTAGTCACATCAATTGTAGTCAATTCAATTGTAGGAATTGAAACTAAAAAAGACAGAGCTTCTCAAGTGATTTTGTAGCAGATCAACTAATTTACTTGGCCTCTAAGAAAGATAATTAAAATTTGAAGGAAATAACATAGGTGAATGGAAAGCAGAGTTGAAATCAACATCAAGGGAAAAGCTACCATGATAATAAGGGAAAAAGAATTTCAATTGATTTACTTAAGCATTAGGGATACAATACCTCTTAGAACAAGTCGCAAGTTATTTGCGACTTGAGGATTTAATCAAATATATTGGCTATATTTCATTAAGTCTGCTTAATAAAAAACATTATTTCTAGGCTTCCCAGAGTTATCAGATCTATCAAAATGGAGGATGTGGAATCAAAAATACTAAATTTTTTAGTAATATTTAATTAAGTCTGCATGATTTGGGTAGTTCTTCTTATTAAATACTTCAAGTTGGATAGCTTCAAAATTAGTAAGTAATGCCAGTTGTTCTTTTGTTTGAACTTTACCTTCCTCATCTTGAAAAATCATTTGATAAAAACTACTTATGTTTTTTCTTCATTATTTTTTAAAATATATGGTCAATAGAAATACATTATAATAGCATGCATTTCTTTACTGAATATTAGGGATATATATAAAAGTCCTATATCACAATATAAAAGTAATTATTCTAATCATATATATTATATTAGTGAATATCATTATAACTGTGTATTTGCTAGCATTTAATACTTTTGAAGGAAGTTTTTGAAAGTGTCTACTAGCCTATTGTCTGAGGTTCATATTCATTTCTCATTAGCTCCTTTCTGTTTATTGATAAGCATTACCTAGGTAGATTACATTGATGCATATTATCTATGTGTTTAATAATAATATAATAAAGGGAATGCATATAAAAGTGGATATATATCAGCCAATAAAATACTTAAGATGTACTTCAGTAGCTTTATAATCTTTTAGTGATATTTACTTTGGGATTTTAGATATTGTAATATATATGATTTAATGTCTAGAATATGATGTTTTTGCAAAAGGATGCCACTCTACAAACTCAAAAAGGGTTAAAGGAATTTCAGAAGAGCAATAAGTGCTGTGTATTGAGTTAATCAAGAATTATTTTCTTTAAGTCGTTCTTAATAAGGAGATCAACTCAGAAGACTTTTGAGATCTTTGCATTTAAATGTCAAGTCATGCTGCTGCTAACTGCAAGCGTGTGTGGGCATTTGGGAATTGAAATGAACAATTCAAGTGGGTAAGCACTTAGCCTCAAAGTGGGCCAATAATGACTTCAGCTATAAAAAGTAAGAGGGAACCCTGCATACATTTGTGTCTAATGGAATGGTTGAATGACAGGATTGCACATTGTTACAGTAATACAATTGCTGCCCTATTCTCATTGACCTCAATCCAAACACTCCATAATGAAACTCCTTTTCTGAGTGTTGATTATACCATTAGTTATATTTGAAGCTTGTTCATTCAAATACTGTTGATTGCATTTACATGTGCTGCTTAGCTTTCCAACAGTACACTTTTTTTTTTACTCAAAGGAGTTCTCTAATAAGGTGAAAAATCATCTAGTTCCTCTGTTCTCCAATCAGGACCAATCAATATACTTGAGCCTGAAAAAATAAAAAAAAGAGTACAGAGCTTCGTATTTTAAGTTCTATTAAGGTGGTGTGTGTGTGTGTGTGTGTGTGTGTGTGTGTGTGTGTGTGTGTGTGAAGACAGGAGAAAAGGAAAATATGGAAATTAAACCTATAACCTATTTATTGTTCTAAAAATTATTGCTTGTCTTAGTGTAGTATTTATTGTCTTATAGTATGAAATAATCTATAGTTAACTTATTTTAATCTAAAATAGTTAACTTTTTCCTGGCAATTTTTGTGGTTCTTTGTTATTACAAAAAAAAAAAAACTTGAGCAATTGTACATTAGACACATCTATTCTTCAAAGATCAAAAATTTGTTAACAATTAACCAGATTTGTTACATTTTCAGGCCCTCAAACTCATCTATCTCTTTTCCTGTTACTAAAAAAATTGACAGTAAGTTGCAAGCTTCATTATATTTCTTCATTCAATTATTTAGAATGTATTCCTACATTACCATAGTATCATTAACACTGATGTTTATATCTATGGACATGGTTAGTATGTATGATGTATACATTTTTTTCTTCTTTAAATGTCATCCATGACATTGATAATTCATGATATTAGAGAATAGGCCATTTGCCTTACAGAAAGTTTCATATTTAGACATAGCTGATTACTTTAACATTAACTTCAAGATATGCACTGACATATATTTTGCAAAACTACCTTAATTATGTTTTCCTTTACATTATATTAGAGAGCACATGAATGTCAGATGGGTTATTTTCTCAGCAATGCTTATTTTGATTAGCTTTGGTTAAGATGGCATTGACAGTTCTCTCTATTTTGAATAAATTTATTCTCAAAATTAGTATGTGAGGCTTCGGCACTGATAATATTAAAATACTATATCTAGGCTTTCAAGCTTATTTGCAGTTATTCAAATTAAAAATTTTATTCCATTTATGAACTTTAATTGATAAACATTTAATGTGGCAAATTTAACATTGCAAATAATTTCCTTTGATTCTCATAAATGTAATATACATTTTTCTCTCTTTTTTTAAAAAAAGAGAGTAATTTGCGGTCTTTTGGCCTTTGTAATTTGGCCTTTGTAATTTGGCCTATGTAATTTGAGGTCTTTTGGCCTTTTTTTCCCTAGAGGTCAATTAGAAAATAGAGGATAAAGTTCAAGAAAAAATATCTTTCTTTTGGTCTAAGTCAATGTAGTTTATGAAACTTTGATCAAAAAGATATTGCTTCCATTGTTTGTAATTGTTGGAACTTGTTTGATTTTTCTTAGGTGAACAAATACATACACAATTTCAGGAGTGATCTAAGAGCAATTGAATTAAGAACAAGAAATGAACATACTTAAAACAAGAAAAAGTATTAAATTTACTTTAATATAAAAATATTTGGGGATATACTATTTAACATCAAGACTATAGTTAATTATATTATTTTATATATTTGAAAGCTGGTCAATGAGAAAACAGATACTTAGCATAGAACATATATTTATAGTTCATGTTACAAAGTTCTGCCCTTGCTCTGAAAAGTAAGTTTATAAGAGAAAAGGAATACCAGCTAAAACCATGCTTAGTGCCTCTACATGCCAGATATATGTAGATAATAAATTTTTGCAACATGAACTACATTACATTAAGGTACTACCTAAACATTGAATTTGTGGGGTTGACTAAATAGTTGTATAGTTCTTAAGAATATGAACTTTAACACATGTAAGATAATTTTTGTAGTGTAAGAGACAGATAAAAATTTATTGCAGAAACTGGATGCATAATGGTGGGAAAACAACAATCATCTAACTCAAAATAATGTATTTTTGGCAACTTTGCAATTTTCAATAATTTATTTCTGAAATGGTCAGCATTACTATGACATAGTCAAGCAATCTGATTTCTCAAAGCTAGATATATAACAATTAATTAAACCACTGACATTAAACATTAATAAGTAGACAATTTAGTATCACGCGATCATCCAACCTAATAATTTAGGCATAGTGTGTTTGCCAAGTGCTCTAAATAATTTATGCCATATATCTACTGAGGAAATGCAGTATACTTGAGCAGCCAATTTTTGGGAAAATCATGTTTCTTAGTGTTGCAGAATTTATAAGTTTATTTTAAGTAATGACTATGTCCTATAATTACAAATTATTGTAAAAGACAATGTAGATTATTCATGCTGAGGAAATAAGTGACATTGTGCTGATTCTAACACTAATGTAAGAGCATGACCAAATTGATGAATTTAAATAAATATTAATATTGACAAATAAGCAAATGTATTTTTATTTAAATTTAGTAAAATTAATGTTGTTTATTCATGGTTTTCATGAGTATTTAATGGACCACAGAGTCTTTTCAAAAAAGACAAATGTTTTCAACTTTAATTGTTAATACTAATAGGCAATAACAGCTAACATTAAAATAAAATTTTATACATTTAGATAAAATACACTAACATAATGAATGAATAAATATCAGCAAATTCACCATTTCTGATAACAATATATTTTAATCAAAGAAAGACATTTGAAACAAAATCAATATAAATTATTCAGTCAAGGAAGTATAATTCTGAAAACAAGATCCTACTTGTACTGAACAAATTAACCCCTCACTTTAGCATTCCCAGATGATACCCAAGGCTCCATGAGTCTGAAATCAATTTTAGGACTTGACAATATGCTGGACAGCATAGTGTTTAGGGAATACCCTTACTGAAGCTCAGGTCAAAGGTAGTCAACGCAGTTCATCTTTGTCAGCAATTTATGATCTTTCTGGGAATGTCACCTATTTATTTTTTTTTCCCAAACCAAAAGATCACAAGGCTAAGGAAAAGAGTCATATTTTTTTTAGTATAAAGAAAATAAAAAATAAGGCAGGTTATGACTAATTTCTTTGGGGAAGAAATTAGGCCAAATAAAAGTTTAATTTGAAAATATTATGTTAATAGAATATTGCATTTCCAAAAGTTTGAGATGGGGAGAGGGAACTAAGGAACTGAGATGTGAAGAAATGGAAGAATACAGGACTCTATGTAGGTTCGACATTTCCCAGAGTGTCTTTTAATAAGAGATTATCAGTTAAATGTTTAAAACAGTGATATCTGCCTTTTAACATTATTTATTTTCAACTATGCTTAGTGCTTACTATATCTTTGATGAAGACCTAAGAGTTTGTGTAAGTCTTCATTTTGGGTAATAAAAAGAAAATCATATTACACACCCAGCTCAGAGTTTAGTAAAGGTATGAAAAGACATAGAAGGTAAAATATTGAACAAGGATTTGGAGCATGACCTCCTCTGCTTGAGGGAAAGAAATACACTAATATTGTAATGGCAATTATCTCCTGATCTATTGACCTTGCCAGACCTGAATAATGAAAATTTCTAAATTATAAAACATTTTATTTTTTAGAGATTAATCAAAACTGGTTAATCTGCTACCGTTATTCCACCTTTTTAGACTCATCAATCCATCTCTTCCTCCATCAATTCATCAGCAATACATTCAATACATGCATCTTACTATATGCACATGTAAAAGTACAAAAATTATATATTTAATATTTGTTAAAAGGTAGGTAGCTGAGAAAATGCAAAAAAAAAAAAGAGAAATCTCCTTTAAATTGCAGTGGTACCCTAGTTTGATTTAAAAATTAAAAGCCATTATTATCTTAATAAATATCTCACCATTATTAGATAATGAATAAGCACTGGTCTATATAAATTTAGAGGTTACATTTAAAAATTTTCCCTAGCCATTTTATTAGACTGGAGTAATACTATGAAGAAAAGTTAAAGCATAAATTCTGTTCATTCTGGATGCTGAGGATAGCACACAATTCTGCAAATGGAAATATAGCTAATTAAAATTAAAGAAATTATTTGAATGAAAGCACTATGAGATAAAGCAGAATTACAAAATTTTGTAATTAAAATCTCAACATTTTAATCAACAAGCTAATATTAAATGAGTCAGCATCAGTAAAGGCAGTCTGTATCTATATAAATTAGAGAGAATGAAAGCTGCCTTTAAATTTGGAGATAATCAGTTTTAGAACCAAAAATATCTTTTTCTGTTTGGTCACTTAAGATGCTCCAAAATATTGCCAATTCACAATTGGTTCATTAGGTAGCCATATGCTGAGAATGCCTAAATTATGGCAGATTACTGATTTACGCTCAGATGTACCTTTAATGTTCTGTGAAATTTTTCAACCCAATGAAAACTAACCTTCCATAAAGATCATTGTGAAAATAAAACATTTTCTGTCAGTGAACTATTATAAATACTACAGTGCAGCTAGAAGGATTTCTCTCAATGTAAAGAGAGATGTATTGATGAAGAGCAATACATGTAATATTTACCTATCAATCTATAGATTTGATACAGGTAAATACACAGATGTATATATGTATATATGTGTATATAGACTGCTTATACTGATATATGCAAGTAAATCACCTAATAGATAATGACAATTGAATATTTTTCTTTAAAATATTGAATTGACTCTACTTTTTTTTAGAGCAGCTTGTTTCACAACAAAATTGCAAAGAAGAATGAGAGAGCTCATATATTTCCTATCTCCATACATTCAAATATTCCCTTATTATCAAAATGTCTTATCAGAGTGGTATACTTATTGCAGTTGATGAACCCACATTGATATATCATTATCATCTAAAATCTGCTCTTCACATTAATATTTATTCTTCTAGTTGTATGTTCTATGATTTTGGAAAAAATGTGTAATATCATATTTCTTTAGCCCAGACCCTTCTTGCCTAGTGTACATAGGTTCCCCTTCCAATATTAACACTTTTCTATTTGCAGTGTTCAGTAACTCTTCGTGTCTGGTTTATTTCCTTTCTGTCAAAGTAAATTTACTAGGAATAAATGCACTCCAGGGACAGCCCCTCACAATGACTGTCTCACTGAATGGATGTTTGAATATATTATCATTCTCATATTTGTATGTGCTTATACTAGTATTAGGACGCCACTGGAAAATGATTATACATACTCATACTCATAATTATAAGACATACTCATAATCATAAGAAACTCATTACAGAACTGTGGTGAGGCCTTCCATCCCCTGGTCATTTTCCCACTCACCTAAATCCATCTGGATTCTCATTTCTCATTGTGTATATCTGGAAGAGTTGATACTAATGGAATCATTATAAGAAGTGTACCTGAAAAACAATGGGAAGACAAAAAATGCAGGAAAAAGAGCAGGACAGCAAATAGATAACAGTAATGAATATGATGGTTATTAATTCAACTATATTAACAAGTAAGCTAAGTACCAATGGCTTAAATGAAACAATTTTAAAAGATATAAATTATCAAAATGGATCAAAGAACAAGAATCAACTATGATTTTCTATAAGAAACCAGTTCTAAATACATTTACAGATTAAAAGTAAATGGATGGAAAAAGGTTTTGATGCCAACTTGAATCTAAAGATAACAAGGATAGTTCTATTAATTTAATATGGAACAAAACACAAATCAAAGAAAATACTAGGAATGAGTCAGGATGCTACATGATGAAAGAGTTAATTTTCTAAGAAGACATAACAATCTTTAATACACATATGCATAAAAGCACGATATCAAACTACAAAAGGCAAAAACTTATAGCAATGAGGGAGAAATAGATGAATTCATTAATATATTTGGAAAGTTCAACACTCTTCTCTCAGAAAGACAGATTCTTCAGGGAAAAAATAAGTGAGGACATAGTGGAGTTCAACCATACCATCAATCAAGCAGATACAATTGACATTCATACTTACTTTATCCAACAATAGCAGAACACATTTTTCTCAAGTTCACATGAAATAAATATTGTGAAAAAGGAACACATTCTTGTCCATAAAACCTTAAGTAATTATATATATATATATATATATATATAACTTTTATGGTATCTGCTCTAAGTTCAAAAAGGAATTAACTAGAAAATGGTAACAGAAAGACTAGAAAAAATTAAATATACAAAGATTAAATAGCATACATATAAATAACTCATGATTTGAAGAACTATAAAGATAAAAAGCTCAATGAAAATGAGTACTATCTTTGAAAATGTGTGAGTAAAATTACTGCTTATGGGAAGATTGATAACATTGAAAGTACATATATGAAAAAAGGGAAGAGTTAGAAAATCAGAATAGATCAAGTACCAAAAAAGGAAATTTAAACAGTATCAAAATCTCCAAAAAATAAACGGTCCAGGACTAGCTGGTTTCAATAGTGAGTTCTCCCAAAGGTGAACTAAGACTTACTTCTCAAATTCTTCCTCCAAAATCAAGAAGAATTACCCTTTACCAATGCAGAGAAGGATATCACACAAAAAGGGGGGAAATGTAATATAAATCATTACAGTCAACTATGCCTGATGAGTATAAATACAAAAATCCTCAATAAAATCTTTAGCAAATTCAACAATACATTAAGATGATAATATATCATGACCATGTGGGATATATTACAAGGACACAATATGGTTCAATATTCACAGTTAGTCAGTATAATTCATGATATCCATAAAGTGAAAATTTAAAAACCACATGATCATATCAATGGATACAGAGAAGCATTTGAAAAGATTGAATATCCATTTATGATAAAGCCTTATGATGAAGATAGAGAAAACATGCCTCAATATAAAAGGTCATATATGCCAGATTCACAGCTAACATCATATTCAATGATTAAAGATTGAAAACTCTTCCTTCAAAGAAAAGTTTAAGACAGGGATTTTATTTTAACAACTACTCAACTACTAGAAGTCCTAGCTAGAGCAATTAAGCTAGAGGGATATATAAAAGCAAGCCAAATTGGAAAAGCAGAAGTAAAGCTGTCATTATTTTCAAAAGACATGATAACATTCATAGAAAACCCTGGAGTCCACTAGAAAATGATTAGAAAAAATAAATCAGCATAGTAAAGTGGCAGGCTATAAAATCAATATAATTTGCATTCCTATAGCCAATACATGCACTTTCATATGCGAAAAATAAATTAGAACAGAATGAAATAATTAAGACAATTCTATTACCATTACAACAAAAAGAATTAGATACTTAGAAATAAAGTTAATAAAGGAGGTAAAAGATCTATACAACAAAATCTATAAAGTGTTATTAAAAGAAATAGAAGGTACACAAAGAAATGAAAAAAAAAGTATTTCCTGCTTATGGATTAGAATAATTAACATTGCAAGAGTCTTCCTGCCCTTAGCAATATAGACATGCAATGCAATTTCTATCAAAGTGGCAATTTCTATCTTCAAAGATAAAGAAAAAACATATTTGAAATTTATGCAGAGCCGCAAGAAAAACAAATAACTAAAGTAGTCTGGAAGAAATAAAGAGTAATCATATTCCTACATGTCAAACTGTACTACAAATCTTTAATAATAAAAACTACACAATATTTCAATGAAAACAGACACACAGACCACTGGAATAGAATTAGGAGCCTAGAAATAAACTACATTTGAACAGGCAGTTAATGTAGGTCAAAAGGAGTTAAAAGTATACAATGCAAAAAGGAAAGTCTCTTCTACAAATGGTGGTGTAAAATCTAGATAGCCATATGCAGAAGAAGGAAAGTGGATCATAAGCACACCATCTAAAAAGTTAACTCAAAATAGATTAAAGATTTGCATGCAAGAACTGAAACCAAAAAATACATTAAAAGTGATGTAAGCAAAACACTCCAAGACACTGGCTTCAGAACTGGTTTGAAGACAACTAGACTAAATAAGCAAAGGAAACAAAAATAGTAAGTAAATAAATAAATAGATAACAAAAAAATAAATGGAACTACAACAAATTAAAGAGCTTATATATTATATACAATAAAAGAAACTATTGTCAAAATGAAGAGCTGATAGTTTCTTCCTTGCTTCATGGGAGAAAATATTTGCACATCTATCATGGAACTGGTAGTATCTAAAATGAACAAGGAACTCATACAACTTTAATTCCATTCCCAGCTTCCCATTGTTTCTCAGCTTCCCTAATTTTGCTATAATAAATCAACCTTGTTTGAACACTCAATCACTGTGGAAGTTCAGACACTCTGGTCATTCAATCTTGGATTGATCTTCAACTTTCCCTATCCTTTTCTGTTTGAGATGAAGGCTTTTTTTGTAAACTACTCAAGCTTACAAAACCATTCTCTTGCTTTCCTAATTGGTTTTCAATTGTGTGATAATTAATTACCTTCAGCATTTTATTACCTTCCTCTGGAGTATCAGTGCAACTTATACCACTATCCAATTTAATTGTTTCCTTATTTATCATTTCCATTGCACATCTCAAATCTCTGAATTATCAGAGGGACAAAGTGCTTTTCCTATACAGTTATGCTGTCACAGATCTTACATATGATCAAAAATTTTAACAATCAAATGCCTCTTTGCATCAGGAGATGCCTGCTTTCTCTCCACAAGGAAAGGGTCTTTAAAACTGATGGAACATTCAGTGATCCAATTCTCAAATTTCATCTTAAAATCTGCTTTCTTAGACAACTCCTAGTAGAATATATGCCATTTTGGGGTATTCTGTAATCTGGTGTTGAGGTACAATTATGAGTACAAGAAACTTATTGGAAGGATTATAATTGTGGAAGGAAAAGAGACTAATTGGGATTGAAGGGAGAAATAAGCTGAAGAATGTAATGCAGAGTTGACTGAAGTTCCTGACAGCTTAAAGCACTCTGGAGAAAAGATGACTTCTTGGGGTTGTGGCTGTTGGGTCATTGGCAGCAAAATGTAGCCTCTCAACTAAAGTTTGCTAAACCGTTACTGGTAGGAGAACAGGACCATAGGATTAATAAGGTTTCAGCATGGCTGTTTGGTGTAGACTTTAAATTGGCTTGCCTCACTCCTTACAGCTGAGCAGCTAAACCTTCCTTGAATGTGCATCTGAACAGCATATTCTACTACCTGACATGGATGACAACCCTTTGGAGATCCTTTTCTAATTTAGTGTGATTGGGTAGATTATATCTTGCAGTATTGCCTCTCAGATTTTTGCAAATATAACTCATTTCAGAGAAAACAAAATTTGTGCCCAGAACTTACCCCTGTGAATACACTCATGGACGCTAATGTATATGAAGTGTAATATTCGTTACTAACCTCAAAATCATGAATTCTTGATTCAAGAGTTGCAACAAAAAATGCCTTAATCATGGATGTTTTCTTTCAGTGTTCCTCTAGTAAGCTGTTAGTGACTCTCCAGAGAATTTGGGGATGTTCAAATAGGCTTGCAGACTGCTGTGCTTTGTTGCACACAAAATGACATTGACTATTTCTTGATCTTTTAAAAATTCCATTTAAGAAATAATTGCCTTTTGTTTAATCAATCTCTCCTAGGTTTTTGGTTAATTTCTAAAATTGTGTAGAAAATAAGCAATATTTGCATTATTTTGTGGAAAATAAGCAATCTCTGAAATACTAGTTGCAGTGGTTTTTATGATATATTTTACTACAATCCCAAATCTTTAAATTGTTTTGCCTTTAAGAATTGACAAATTATTTAAAAATGGTATTTATCTGATGTGTAAACTTACATAAGGTATTTTGTGCTGTCAGGAGTGATGACACAGAAGAGAGTTGTCAACTGTGTAGATTTTACTTATCTGAGAAAGAACTTTAACAGTACTGTCAGAAAACTATTACAGACATATTTCCATGTCACCAGGGTCTACTAATTTGTTATATTTTATTCAATTCAATGGCTTCTTTAGTTTCAGAAACTTTAACAAAATAGACTAGAACAAATTAATAAAAAAATTCATTTTGAATTAAAAACTAATATGTATAATGCTGCCATTTATTCCTTCACTAGGAGTGTTTTCTAATTTGATATTACTATGTGACATGTCTTTTCCCCATGGCATTATTTGTTCTTGTCACTCCAAAGACAAAATAAGAATTAAGGTAAATCAACAAAATTATTTCCAATATTAAAACATTTACTGGAGGAAAATTATAGATTTCAATTGGGTGTGTGAATTTTCCTCTTTCTTAAATTATGCTAACTTCACTTTTATTCAAGTTATCACTGTTTTGACAGAATGTATTCAGAACAAAATGCTCTATTTGAGAGACAAAATAACCTGGCATGCTAGCAGAAACAAGTTTAATTCATCAAGTAATTATTGAGACCAAATCAGAAATTTTATAAGGAGTAGAAGATAGAAATACTACATGATGTATCACCATTACCAACATACTTTAGAGGCATCGTAGTTACAAAAAGATAAACATATAAGCAGTTTCTATTAAGTGAGGAAAAGAGATACATAACTCCAAGGGCAAAGGAACTTTCCACTGTAATCATTCTCTCTCAAAAAGTCTACTGTTCTTTTATTGTACCAACTCAAAAGCCAAATTTGTTAACTCCAGGATAAGAAGTAAGGTCTGGCTTCCAGTTGACTGATCACAAACTTCACTCCCTAGCTGAAACAGCAATCACTCCACCCAGGCCTACAAAATTGTATAATTCCATGGCTGAGGTGTTCACAGGCAGGTTCTTTGCCCTGAATACCAGCAGCTGTCTACTTGATAACCCACTGTTTAGAAATAGATGAAGACATAATATGCTAAATACAAGAAACAAAAGTCAATCAAGTAAGTCTTATCAAAAACATTTAGTAATTTCATATATAATATGTAACTTTAAAAAAATATATTACATTATTTATGATTTTAAGCCTGATAAACCAGATGAGAGAAATTAGGTTTATTTTATGCCCTTTTATCCCTATTTGATTGACATCATATCAATGTTCAATAATAATAAGTCAAAAATAGTTGTGTTCTACAAATCTATAGTAAATAATTGTACTAGAGGGAGAATACACTTAATTCAATGCTACCAAAATGACAAAAATACTAGCAATATAAACCATTATACAGGTGTATGCCATATTACCAACTGTAAAAAACCTTACAATTGCATGCCTACACTATTTATTCCAGTTGTGCACTAATTACATTACATTTTATACATTTTTAGTAATGTCAATCCAAAGCATCATTTTAAGAATAAGATTAACTTAGTAGAAAAAAAAAAGAGACACATAACTTTTAATACCTTAAGAATTAAAGAATCCATCAAAACTAGCAATGTATGCTTCCTTATTTTTGTATTTTTTATTAAAAGGTCCTTCTAACATCTGAATTCTCCCACTTCACAAGTTATTCATTTCAAGGTCCCATATGCTCATGAAAAACAGACATCAAATAAACTCTTGTGTTCCTTCCTATCATTAAAGCACAGTCCTTATATTTTCCATTTGTAACACCCAACCTATTCTCTGCCACATAAACACATGCTACTGTTTTTGTAGTTGACATGTTAGAGTTCTTATTGCCTTTGAAGGAAAAACTCTTGTAACACTGACTTGGAAGGAATATCAGTAATAGTTATATATATAGTTAATAGTTAATAGATGGTCAATAGTTAATAAAAGGCATATCATTAAGACCAGCATTAATAGTTGGCTCTAGTTAGGGGAATTAAAATATTAGAGGAAATTGCTAGTTGCATGATGGGCAAACATGCCAAATCTTGGAGTTTTGTTGTACTTATCTGGTATATGTATTATTTTGCATCAATATCCAGTTTTGTAGGTTTTACTATTATCTCAGTCATAATGCTAGGTCTTAGAAAATAACTGAAGCTTAGGGAATTGCCTAACCATTAAGGCATTCTCATTCTAAAGGGGGAATGATTCGTTGACACAAAAATAATTTCAATATGATAATATGGATATATCTAAAAGTTTTAGAGGTTATAGTGATGGAAAAATATGGAAAAGGTGCGAATAATGGAAAAATGTTAGCAATGCTCAGGAAAACTTTTGGTGAATTAACATTTGAATTGACTGTTGTGAAATGAACTTCAATGCAATAGTATATTTGGATAAAAAATGGAAGCATATACCAACTTGGTTTGCTTAGGGAATATATATATGTATATATTGAATATATACAATGTATTTGTATATATTGTATACAATATGTATATAATTTGTATGTATTATATACAATATATTTTATATATTGTATATATTGAATTTGTATACTATATATAGTATATACAAATATATATAGTATATATGTACTATATATATACATATATAGTACATATATACTATATATAGTATGTATATACTATATATATACTATATACTATATATAGTATAGTATATATAGTATAGTATATATACTATATGTATATACATATATACATATAGTATATATACTATATATGTATTATATATATACTATATAATATAATATATGTATTATATATATATACTATATATATATAGTATACAAATTCTGGAAAGTTTAACTTTAGCAAGTAAAAGGTTTTCAATGCAAAAAGAATCTGGGCAGGAAGACAGGTCCACTTCCCAGGCCTGTTACACTGGATAAAGAGTTTGGCTTTTAAAATAGAAAAAGATAATAAATAATATACACTATCATGTTTGACTGCTTAAAATATGACATGATATGCAAACCTCTTAATGTCTTTTTTTTTTAAAATCCTTATAAAATCCACACAAGTTAAATATCAGGCAACATGTGAAGACATTGATTTAAAAAATGGGCGACAGATTCTTTACTTGGAAAAATTACTAATGAAGCACGAAGTACTGCAAGGGCCAACCAGAGAAGAAACAGGAATTGGTTCACTAGCTTGAAAGCCAAAGGAATAACCAGATAAGGGCAGGGTTAGTAAGAAGTCATAAATAAAATAAGAGTAAGAGTGCTCTTACACTGCTGGTGGGAATGCAAACTGGTCCAGCCACTATGGAAGGCAGTATGGAGGACCCTCAGACTAATGAAAATGGAACTGCTATTCAACCCATCAATAGCTCTTCTGGGAATCTACCCTTTCAAGACCTCAATGTGGGTACAAAAGGACACCTGTGCTTGGATGTGTATTGCAGCTCTATAATTGCAAGGGCATGGAAACAACCCAAATGTCCCAAAACAGATGAATGGATGAAAAAGATGTGGTATATAAACACAATGGACTATTACTCATTAATTAAAAATGACAAGTTTGATGATTTTTTTTGTAACATGGATGTACCTAGAATAAATCATACTAGCAGAAACAAGTCAGAAATAAAAGAACAGACACCAAATGGTTTTACTAATATATGGACAACCAAATGAAAGTACACAACGGGGAAAGGGGTACCAGCTAGAGAGGCCAGGGAGAGGAGGAGGTAGGTGACCCTCGGGGATTACAATGATGTGAAATATATATATATAAATTATTTATATAAAATAAAAAAAGAAGTCATAAATAGCATATTCACCAACATCGTTAGGTCAGTTCTGCAGAAAAAGCTTTTCGATGACTGTCATATTTTTAATGCTGAAACTCAGCACCGCAAAAATAATATTGCCAAGAGGTGACCTTATAAGTTCTGAAAAGTATTTCCACAGTATTAATGTAAGATTGTAAGATAAGGGTCTTAAGTAACATTGTGGTAAGCTTACATTGTTTTAAACAAATCATTATGCCACCACCCCCCACCCAGTAGTTAACAAAATTAATAAATACTTAAATATAACTCTAACCCGCATTTAACATTTCACTGCTTTCTTATTAATGTAGCCCACATTTATGGAGCTGTATTTTCCTTTCTACATAGTATTCTATTTAGTTCTCTCAACAAATGTATGTGTGGGGTGATAGTTATCTAGCTTTTTATATGCAGAAGAAAATGAAGCTCAGCTTTAAGAAGGCGATTGTTCATATTAAAACAGAATGTATTAGAGCTGGATTTCTACACAGGAAGTCTGAAGTTTGTGCTGATTTTTATATGCATACCTATTTAGTGCTAATTCAATAACAAAAAATATGTCATTTTCTACTTCTACAGGCAAAATATTTTCATATAAATGAAGATAATAGATTTTCATTCAACTACACTTAACAGCACATCAGTTATGTAATAGAAATAGTCACAATACTATGTGCAAGGCATGTTAGATGTCATTCTCCTTTCTTAATCTTTCAGTTTTCCACATTTTAAATATTATGGGACAATATCCCTCCAAAATTAAATTTCCTATAGTTGCAATATTATTAAATAGGAGAGAAGTGTCCATATGCTTTGTCTTTATTGCTCTGCCAATTTGAAGAGAACACAATTTAGAGGTAACTATTCTATATATTGTCTTTAGTCTCCACATTCCAGAAACACACTGACTCCTTACACTGGTTGCTGGGCATTCATCCAGTAAGATGATAAACATGTAAAGAAGATTTATTGAATGTCATTACAAAAGCTGTATTAGAGGAATGAGAATACCCTACCACACACATATAACCTCCAGCTCTATAATCTGTCTTGTTCTGATTTATCTACCTTTTTAGAGATGTCCTTGATATTTCTCAGCATATTTACAAATCTTATGGCCATGAGCTAAAGGGAGTACATAGTGTATGATCCCATGGAAAGCATAACAATATAGATCTGATTGAGAATTATGTTCTGTTTCCTGACCTTATGGTTCACGATGGTGCTAAATTGAGCATTATTTATAAACTATTGATTTTTCTGTCTTTCTTCCACATTAAAAGGAAGAGACAAAAACCTGTAAGTAATAAGTACTTGGTCTTTGACTTGTCTAGTTCCAGCTCAGTGATCTGGGTTACTCAATTAACTGAGCAAAGCCATGATGTCCTAATAGCATTCAACACAGCAGAATAAATTGTGTTCAATAGAACTAAACAATTTATCTAATAAACCCTCCCCCCCTTTTTTTTTCTGTAGACTTCTGGTTGCTTCAATTCAAAAACATTTTGAGTGCTTTCATGTTTGCTATTTGCTAAGACTAGTGAGTCTTTTATTCTCATTACCTGTGTAAGACAGATCGCTCAGGAAACTTCCTATAGGATAGTAAATATTACTGCCGTAGAGTAGTAACACACAGTCCCTTTCACAACCACTCCATCTAGTGTTGTAATACGAATCAAATGATATGTAAATAATTGATTATAGCTCTTTTCTAATAAAACTTTATTGAGGACATTAAAATTTTGAATTTTGCATAATCGTAATGTGGTATGCACTATGATTCTTCTTTACATTTTTAATTATTAAAATTTTAAAAATATTAGTTCATACTGCAAAAGTAAGCTGTTAGCTGGATTTTAGTGCATTGGTCATAGCTTGAAATAAAATTGAAGACAGGAAACAAGGATTTATTAAAAGGGATTATTGTTCAATATTTTCAGTTATTAGTTTGCTAATACACTTTTGAATAAGAAATATTGTAATACTACTAAAAAAAACTATAGGGAGACTGATTTGACATCTAAAGATAACAAACATGTAGAGTTAGAAAGCTTTCTAATTTGCTGGTATTCTATCAATTGTAATGTTAATGGTTTTTGTAAATGCAATCAGGTGCATTATATTCTACAGTCTTATTAATCCTATGCTATGAGAATGTTATTATGATTTGATTAAAAAATCTTTGAGAAATTCAGAGATAGTGAATGTCTGGGAATGAATGGAAATTCTGCTTCCATTTCCCTTTGGAAATTGCTTATTTGCACAATGGATGGAAAGGTAAGAAATGTATATCATTGTAGAGATAAAGAATAAAAGAATCATTATTTCAACTACCAGCTTATCTTTGTAAATTCTCACTGAATTAGGAAAGCAAATGTACCTGTGCTGAGCATGATAACATTCATATTTGAATATTCATTGATTTGATAATTTTGGGGACTGCAATTTGTTTTGCAAGGTGAATTGCCTAAAAATAAAATTTCATGGCAAATGCCATAATATAAATAACAATGAAAGCTTTACACATTTATCATACTTAGAACCAAACATTTCACAGAAATTCAGACAAACGTAAACACGCAATTTTTGAAGGAAATGCCAGTTTAATTTATTGTGAATAAATAATAAACTTATTTTATTATATAAAAGCCCCAAACTATTCCATAATCAGGATAGAAGTAGGATTGCACCAACAAGAAAGTCCAATAAAGGGAAATGAATGTTCTCACAATGGCTCTGCTAGATGATGGCTTCACCATTTTATAAATTACTACCAAAATAAATATCCATATAAATAAGAGGTGTACTTCATGTTTATTTATATTTAATTAATAAAATTTCTGGGTGAAGAAAATGCAGGGAGGCAACATAATTGACTCACAGAGGATGATGGTGTTGGGTTGTGGGTGTGACGTGCTCAGTGATCATCTGAGCAGTATTATTCTAACCCCTAAATCATATTTGGTGTTGCAGAGCAACTTTATGTCAATGATAAATAATTCAATTAAAGAACTTCCAAAAAGATGTTACAAATTCAATGCAGCAGTAGATGAAGAAAACACAAGCAATTTCCCAATTGAGAAAGAAGTCTGTTAGAGAATGAAAGAATAGAAAACGTTTGTTTAGAGCTAGGACATTTACCCAGGTGAAGAAAAGAGCACTAGTAATTCAGAAGGATTACTATAAAATGTTAATAAAACTGAGTAGTCGTAAAACCACAGTAAATATCATTTTACAGCTAAAGATCATGAAACAATGTACTCGGTATCTGTGTTTATACTGTGTGAAGATTAAAGACCTGTGATGGGAATACATCAAAGTATCAGAGGTTACAACAACTATAATACAAATTCCAAGTTTTTAATCTCATTACATCAACATAATGAAGAAACTATGAAGTTTGACAAGCAAAGATATATTTTGTCAGAATGCAGATTACCTCTGAAATGTAGCAACCTGAGGTTTTGTGGTATCTAAAATGAAATAAAATGAAATACCCTAGATTTAATTTTATTTCATTTACCAAATATGCATATTGAATGCTTCTTGTCATATAAAGCATAAGTTCCCCTAATTTTTGCATTAAATATTTATGTAAAATGTGGAGACTATAGTTAACAATACTGTATTAGCTATTTGATAATTGCTGAGAGATCTTAAAAATTCTCATCACAAGAAAAATTTGTGATGAAATAACGTATTATTTTGGTGCTCATTTCAATTTATATAAATATATTATGGATTCATCTATCAAATCATTAAGTTGTACACCTAAAACTAATAAAATATTGTTTTATGGACTAATTTACTGACTAATAAATTATATCTCAAAAAGTAATTATGTCAAAAAGGTATAAGCAATAGGAGGAGAAATTAAAAAAATTAAAGATTCAAGAAATTCAAGATAAAAGAATAAAATACCAACAACATTTTAATGACCACATTCTTTTACTTTATATTTAAATTTGAATTTCTAATAATTTCTATATTTCTCCATGCTATCCCAATTTTTAAAACTCCCTGTGAAAATCAAAAACTCACTTTGTGTCTAGATTCAGACATTTTAGTGTACAAAATATTTAAAGACAAATATTCATAATTAAATTCTAAATGGAATATGTAAGCTATATGTTTTGTTTAAAATATTACTTTAAATGTGATATTGTATAGGTAAAAAATAAGACTTCATAAATTGTAGGTGGATATTACTGTGATTATTTCTGTATGCAATTTTACATGCTATGTCAAGAGTCAAAGTGCTTAGAGAATACAGTATTTTTGCTATCATTATTTGCTAAATTAATTTTCTTCGTTGAGAAACTTTTCATAAGGTAAAAATAAAATCTCACTCATGTTTTGTGCATATTTTTGAAGAGTTAGAGAGACAAGACTCTTTTGTTTGGAAAACAATTCACTTTACTATTTGTCAGACCTGCAAACAGTGATACATTTTTTTTTGCCTTAATATTTATGGTAATTATTTAGATGGTTGATGATTTGTGTGCCACCTTCTATTTGAGTCACACAGAATGATTGTGCTAATTTATTGCTGTACATGAATCCTCAATGTTAGATATTCCTTGTACTTTATTTTGAGACAACGTGGTATCAATAGGATACATTACATATTTTCTCATGCATGTGAAATTCCCAGAGAGGAGAATGTTTTAATTACTGATTATGAATCTGAGAAATTTAAGTTATCTTAATTCATTGAGTTAGACCTTATAATTTATCAGATTCACACATAACAAGATTTTTCTACCTGAGCTAGATGTTTAAATATTATGAATATAAAAAGTATCTTAAAATTTGTTATAAATATTGATATTTTAAAAGGTCACTAATTTTAACTATAAAATTGATTGACTTAGACAAAGATCTATATTTTCTCACATCAGCATATATATACTTTCAATAAAGTATCTGTCACTGTGCTACTATATCTTGCATCTATACCATTTAAGATTGGTCCATTTTGATAGTTTACAGCCAATTTTGATAACCCTTAATCTATGTTAAGCTTCTTTATTGAAGACCATCAAGATTTAATTTTTAAAAATCTTACCACTTGGTAGATAAATGGCTTATAAATCCTTTTCTTTTCTCACTTTTCCAATTAATCTGAATGTCATTTAAGAGGGCAAGGAATAGGAGAGCTTAGAAAAAAGCCTTGCAAGCCTAGTCTTACAAATATGTTTTTTATCAATGTCAACTCCCAGATAATGCCATCTGTACTAATCCCTAACCCTCTCTACTGTAGTGCTTTAAGTTGTCTTTCACTTTGATTTATCAGACAGCTGACCCTGGCCTAACCCTGTCAGCTTTAGTTCAGAAGAACTCTCACAAAAGATAGGTCTCTGATCTGACAAATTGATTGGCTACAAGGAGCAGTTTAACTGGGAAAGGATCTCCCTAACAAGTGATAAAGTCCTTTTATTCCCAGCTTACAGCTTTTGTAATGTGGGCAGAATTTATAAAATGCCCAAGAAAAGATGGAAAAATTATGTGAAATCTGGAAAGTTGAACATAAACAGGAGAAATAAAAGGCCCATTGCTCTCTTTTTAATGATAATTCTGAGAGTACTAGCAACTCCATTTTATTTAAGCATTTAAGTGGAGGTTAATTGAAAATGATCATATTAATTAGAGAATAAATATTAAAATTCTCACTGTTTCCAAGTTGACTTTTACTGGAGTACAGTGATTAGTTATAGGGATAATAAGCTACAATTCATAGAAAAGCTATTAACTAAACTAAGAAAGAGGTGGACACTTTCTTTTCTCTGATGAAGCTGTGGAATAACTTCTGTCCATGACACTTTGATTCTTGTCACAAAATTTGTTATTATCAATCAATATTACATTAAGTCTTATCCAAAGAAAGGCTTATGTCTTTTATGGTCATGTTGGAGGAAAACAGGTAAATTTTCCACCATCTCTCTGCCTTCTCTTTGAGCAAACAAAGCAGAACCAGGTGATTAGCAGAACAAGAAAAAAAAATCAAATTGTATGTATATTGGAAATCTATGTAGATATGCAGATTCTGAAGTTAATGAAACAAAATAGTAAAGTCAGATATAAGGACTAGGGTCAGAAAATTGACTGGACCAACATCAAAATATATGGAGATCTTCACTGATACTTCTATTTTAAGACTATTTTATCTTACATTTTTGCATTTTATATCACCTTATTGATATTTTGCAACTATCCCTCATATTTTGTAAATCACATAATATTTACCATTTTGTTGTTATCAAATTAATGCCCATGTCTAAGAAACTAGTCTAACAAGGTATATGCTTCATAAACTAAAATGAACTGATTCAGTGTAATGCTGAATATTGAGTATCATTTAACAAAAAAAAGACAATAATAAAGTCAATAAAACAAAAAATTATTCTAATTGGTAGTATGATCCTAAAGCAAGAAAAGTTTCAATACTTAATATATTTTAATATATTAGTATAGTATTTCAATACTATATTTAATAAAATAAGAAAAGGGAAATACAGTGTAGAATATAATACTTGAACATACTTTGTAAAAAGTTAAAAAGTCCTGGATAGACTTTGTTCTTTGTTATATGGATAAAGTTACTTAGTTCAACTTTCAGAGGTTGAGGCTTAGGCAGAAGAATAAGTGAAGAGAGTGCAGATTGAGACATTAAAATCAACTTTGCTATTCATGGAGGGTTTTGCCCACATTTTCCTCTAAGCATATTATGGTTTCTGGTCTTACATGCAAGTATTTTATCCTTTTTGAGTTGATTTTTGTACATGCTGTGAGGGAGTTATCTTGGTCCAGTTTTGCATGTTTTGCACCAGTTTTCCCAGCACCATTTATTGAAAAGGCTGTCCTTATTCCAATGTAAAATTTTCACTCCTTTGTCAAAGATTAGTTGACTATATATGGGTGGTTTTATTTCAGGGCACTCAATTCTGTTCCATTGGTCTGATTGCCTGTTTTTGTACCAGTATCAAGCTGTTTTAATTACTATGGGTTTGTAGTATAATTTGAAGTCTGGGATAGTAATACCTGTAGCAGGTTAAAAAAAATGAAGGAAAACATTAACAACTGGGATGATATCAAACTAAAAAGCTTTTTTTTACAGCAAAAGAGACAACAGAGAAAACAAAAAGAAATCCAACTGAGTGAGAAAAAATGTTTGCCCTAAATGCAAGTGATAAGGGTCTGATTATAAAGATAAATGAAGATTTCACACAACTTAACAAAATCAAAGTAAAAAACCCAGTTAAAAATGGGGAGAAGAATTTAAAATACAGTTCTCCAAAGAAGAAATACAAATGACCAACAAGCACATGAAAAACTGCTCAATGTCATTAGCAATTAGGGGAATGCAAATGAAAACCACAGAGCTACCATCTTACACCACTAAGAATGACCAACATCCAAAAAACATGCAACAATTGCTGGCGGGGATGTGGAGAGAAAGGAGCACCTTACACTACTGGTGGGAATGTAAGCTGGTCCATCCACTATGGAAAGCTGTATGGAGGACCCTCAAATTATTGAAATTGGAGCTACCATTTGACCCAGCAATTGCTCTCTTAGGAAACTACCCAAAGGAGACCTCAATGCTTGTACAAAGGGATGCCTGTGCTCAGATGTTTACTACAGCACTATTTATAATTGCAGGGACGTGAAAGCAACATAAATGTCCCAAAAATGATGACTGGATGAAAAAGATGTGGTATATATAAACAATGGAATATTACTCATCAATTAAAAGTGACAAATTGGATGATTTTATAACATGGATGTACTTAGAAGAAATCATATTAGCAGAAACAAGTCAAAAAGAAAAAGACAAACACCAAATGGTTTGTCATATAATGGTTTCACTATTATATGGGACATGGGAAAGATATAAAGCCCTGAAGAAAAGTCAAAACAAGCTAACAACCAAGTTGAAGTACACAACTGGGGTGTGGGATGGAGCATGGAATAGGGTGGGAATAGTCAGGTGGGGGGGGGGTGATCCCCAAGGATTACAAAGATGTGAAATTTATATATAAACAAATTATTTAATTAATTAAAAAAATAAAATCACTATTGCTTATGTTGCTAGGAACCCTTTCTACTAAATATTCTCACTTCATATGCATGAAAATTTTACCAAAAGCCTCACTTAGTAACTTTGGTAGTAGAAAATATCATTGTGCAACTGCCAACATTCAGTTACCTATCTACAGTCTATATATTTCCTCCTGAGATAATGGCTAAAACAAGAGAACCTAGATGTAGAATAGTCTGGGAGAATCACATGTAAACATGCTTTGAGGCAAATAAAAAACAAGCAAACAAGAACTTTATAAGCTGAGATGGTGAGAAATGCTCAACTCTGTTCAATGTATTGCATTAGAAGCATCTATTGGGCTTTAACAATAGCAAATTTTATTGCAAAACGAAAAACCTTGTCAAGATTATTTACTTAGAATGTTGTTTTTCAGAAAATATATTTTAAAATGAGTTGTTGCATCCCAACTTCACTATAACTTATCCCTGTCTTGAAACCAAACTAGAGGAACATTTAATTGACCCCTTTTGAGTCCTTCCATTTCTCACCTCCTGTTTCAGTCTTGAAACTCCCATTACTATCTGCAGCTCTCTCCCATTTTCAGGTTTTCAGGAAAGGACTACAGTATTTCTTTCTAGTAATTCTTTCTTTTCCTCCAACATCTCAAATTTTCTAGGTAAAAATAATGAGTGCTAATAAAATAAGTGCTGAATTACCCTTTATTTTAATCTGAATTTAGCTGAGACCCATAGCTTTTAATGCTATAAAAGAAATTGAACATGATTCTTTTGTGAACATATGCAAAAGAAAACTTTTAAATATACAGATATTAATAAATGTGCTATGATAAAAATATTAAAATTGCATCATAGTTTGTGTGATAACATCATAAAAATTATTGCTAAATTTCATAATAGTATACTACACTTACTTCTTTACATTTTTTGTAAGATTACATGCCTCTTTTTATATAGAGAGTTAGGTATAGAGTATGGATATAGATAGTTAGTAAGAAAGACTACAGTTTATTCACTGACAAACTTATGTGAAAATTTTTTTGTGCATTAGTCATACGTCTAGAGTTTGGACTCAAAAATCTAAGATTACTTCACTAAATTTGAATATATTTTAATATATATATATAAACATAGAACAATTTTATTATTCAATGGAAAATTGAATCTTATGAAAAAAATTAAAAGATAGTTTGACATTATTATAAGAAAATTATCAATCATAATTTATATCCACTAATGTATATTATACTTTTAGGTATTTAAATTTTTCTTCTTACAAGCCATATATTTCTTTGTTCCCATTTGATTTTAGTGCTGTAATTCATCTCGATAAATCATTCAGTCATACTAATTTTGATGCACATGCTTCCCAAGCTAGTTGAGTTATTTTCAGCACAGCCTGAAGGAAGAATTTTCACTTTAAACCAAGTCATTTGTTTCACATACTGTCAATGTATACATGGCAGTATTAGCAAGGATTTTGCCAATTATGTCATGATATACAATGAAGAATAAGAAAAGTACAGCTATTTTATGTTTCTGAATTGAAATCATTCCTTATAAGAAATTATCTTAATATCTACTTTTTGGACATTTTAAAATGTTGCTGCATCCAACAACTGGTGGAAATGAAAAAGCTGTTTATAGAGAAATGACATTTACTACTGTAGCTCTTAATTATTTCTTTCACAATAAGTAAACATTATTATTACGGTGCACAATAAGTAAATTTCCTTCTCTAATAGATAATAAGACTAATTTGTTAAAAAGATACCATTAAATGTATGTATTAATTCTCTTTAAGTCATTTTAGGGCTACTTAATAGCACCAGTTTTACATTTTACTGGAGGAAAAAAAAAACTATCTTGTTTTGCCTATGAAATATTTCCTAACAAGTATTGCCATGTCAAATATAAGTGGATTGAATTTAGAAGATTAGTCAAACTGCTTTACTATTTACCTGCGAAAATTGAGGTCTTGGGTTCACATAACTAAACGAATTCCTATATAAAGTGTTTCTCTGAAATTCTCAGTCAGAACTGAGTGGGTGTTCTTAGAAACAAAAAAATAGCATTTATTTTCGTTTACTTATAGCACGTAATACCTGAACTTCTGAAAGCACTGCCATAAAATACATAAATAGATGAAAATGGACCCACAATAACACTGTCAATAATTTTGCTATATTTTACCTGTGGATCAGAGTGCACTTTACTTTCTATTTGATTTTAATCATAAAAGCAATGTGATGTCATAGATGGAACAGATAGCAGTTAAACTAGTATTAGTAATAGGTCTCAGTCAATGGAGTGGAGAACATTATCAATCAGAGCAATATTTACTGTGAAAAATAGAGAAAGCATATCATGTTTTTATAAGGATATCATTCTCATTCCCATATATAATTGTAATTTACCTGTAAATGATGTATGACTTCTTGCTAGGTTACTATGGAAAGTACAGATATTACATTGTGCATCATTTTCAAATTGTAAAAAAAAGCATTTTCTTAATGTGCTTCAATTTCACATTTTTCAGAGCAGGAAGTTTGGATTAAAACACACAGGAAAGTCGGGTTTCCTGCTAGATTTGATTTTGTCCTAATTTCAAGGTTATGAATAATCAATTAGCCACCTTTCATGCCAAGGAGCAGTCAACAGATAAAAAGTAAAAAATTCCATCAAATATTAGTTTCTAAATTCCACAGAGTTCTTTTAATACCACAGCTATTTTCTCAAAGACACTTTGACAATTTCTGGGATCATCTCTATTTCTCTTGCAAACAAAATCATTTTACTGCAATAATTGATCAAATTCCCTAAGATGTTGATCAACTGTTTGAGTAGTTGCAGTTTGAATAGTTGCAGTTCAATATTGTAGATACTGACTTTTCTCTTTGAATTTCATTTGTGTATTTTCAGAGTTCTAGTAGGGAATTCTAATGAGTACCTCAATGATAAAATTTTATAACTAAAATATGCCGTCATTTCTATGTGGAGAACTGTGACTTACCAGCCCCAGCAAGTCCTAAAGTTCTTCTGAGAGTTGCTGGTTCTGTTTAAGCATGGACTGTCTCTCTGACAGTCTGTGGGCATCCATGGCTCCTCTCCCCTAGGAGGGTTCCACCTGACCATCATATCTTCTGGGGTTGAAGTCACCCTGCAGGGGTGCCTGGGCATCTATATACTGGGACCCCTTTCTTTTCTCCTTCCCACATAGAAAAAAGTCTCATTTCTGGAAATTTGGTCATGTTCATGTTCAGCAACATGGTGGAAATATCTGGACCTTTTCATGATACACCCCCTTCTGAGTCAGCCTGTGTGTTTACATCATGAAGTGTTTTTTGAAATTACCATGAATTCCTATCACTGTAGTCAACATGCGTTCTATACACTAAAGTGTTTCTCATTTATAAAATAAAATAAAATAAAACATATTGTCATTTATGCTACAAATTCTTTGAATAATGCCTTATTGTCTTTTAAAACAATTATCTCAACAACAGACTTAAAATATACTTAATAATAGCTTCATATTTAAATATGTGGTTATATGTTCTGAGTTTAGATGTTGCTTTTTATAATTTTTATAAAAATGTTTTCCACAGTTTTCAAGGATTTTATGCATACATGTTTCAAAAAATGCTTTGTTTTCTAACCAATGTTGTATGAAAAGTAACCAAAATTAACAAAATTTTAATATAATTATGATAATTTTTTTCTATTTTAGTTTTGTTTCACTCATCATTTCATTGGGAAAATGAAGTATTGCATTTTCCCCTTCCTTTACACAATTATTTTCTGCTCTTTTTTTATATGTTCTTGTTGTTAATTTGTCTCATGCCATCCTGGATATTTTTATTTATGTTGACAGTAATTTCAAGTACTAGTTTAGATTTTAGTCTCTTTTATACCATTGAAGACTGTGAAAATGTAATTTTTCTGTTAGGCACTTACCCACAATCTAGCAACATGTTCACATGCTTAATATCTCTAACTCTGAGCATCAAGGTGTTTTCCAAAATGGTGATATTAATGTGAAAAGATCTTCATAGAATTATTCTGTGCATGTCAATGTGTCTCTTCAATGAACTTTCAGAAATAAATAACAATACATTATTTTTTGAAGATTATCTAGCAAAGATTCTGAACCTCTGTCAGATATCTGAAAATAATTATCTATGATATTGATTGAAACCCAGTGAAAAATGAATTAAAAGAGTGACTGTGGTGAGAATAATGTGAGTTGGCAATCATTTTTATTTTGTTTGTTTCATTGTGTCTTACAACTCTACATGTGCATGTCTACATGTAACATGTGACATGTGTTACTCTAAATCTGTGCTGTTTACCCAGTGACCATGAGACACAAGCAATCGCTGAGCTCAATTTTTCTGCCAATTTATTTTAAAATATGAAAACAGATTGTACAAAATTGTTCTCATTAAGTATAACTATATTGTTTTAGTGTGACCACATTTCACTTTAATCTGTGTTGTGTGTGAGGCACTTGTGTAGTTTCCAGTATTGCTCATAAACAGGACTGTTCTAATAGATGTCATTGTATTGCTTTAATTCAATGATTCTATTTCATATTGTTTTAACATTATGTCTTTAAATATTTAATATAGACAACACAAATAAGAGTGAAACATATAAATCATTTCACTTATTTTAAATACAATAATATAATTCCATTATTTTTTCCTTGTCTGATAGGTAGATTAGTAAATTTAAAATAAACTTTATTTCAGATACAGACTTATGGGGAAATACAGAATATACTACTAAAATCATATTATTAGACAAAGAAGATACATATTGGATTAAGTTATTCTCTAATATCATAATTAATAGAAATTACATCATTTTGTTGTGGAAGAGCAAAGTAAAAATTAAAAAAGATGTTGGGTTAAAATTTAAATAAAACAAAATGGACACTATTAAGAGACATTTTCACCAAATTTCTATTAAATTTGATCAAAATCTCTCAAAGCTGTCAAAAAATAGCATGAAATTATTTGAATAAAAATAAAGCTACACATCTGATACAGATTTTGTGATTTTGGGAGCTGCTGATTAGACACAAACTCATATAGTTCAAATTTATCCCCCTGAGTTTGATTATAAAACAACTTGCATTATTATAGAAAATAAACAATTACTTTTTACTTATTGCTGCAGTTATGAAAAGTTGCAATTTATGAAGACCAAAAAAAGAAAAAAAGAGATATTTTAAAGAACTGAGTGATTCAACTTAATTTTAGAACAACTATCTCTAAGATCTGATCTTTGTTTTATTTCTAATATTTAAAAAAGCCAAATTTTAGTCTATATTAGTGAATTCATATATTTGTGTGAATCTTTAAGAGAAAACTAGAGAAAGATAGTTGATATTGAAATATTATTTTCTGTAATTATTGGTAGTATTCCATTTATATTAGATAAAAGATTAAATGTATAAGCACTTTAAAACAAGAGACCATATTTCCTTTACTGCTTTGTTAATCTCAATAATACAGTGAAAATATCTGTGCTTTGTTTTCCGAACCAAAGTTAACAAAAAATGTCATGGATGTTATTTAGTTGTTAAAATCATTTAATAGATTCATGTGAATATATGAATTAACATCTGTGGAAATTTTGAGAGCAGTCAAAGACAATTTAAAGTTTTTGTATTCTTTGCCAATTATTGTTGCTTGTTGGAAGATTTTCACACTGATTTATTGTATTGTCATCTTCAATTAAAGCTTTGTTGAAACAGGAGAATGCTCTCCAATATTCAATTAAAAACTAACAAATGTTTAAGTGAATTATACTTGATATTAAAATCAGAATATATAATAAATTATGTAATAATCAGTGGTAGGAGGAGTCATTTATTTGTAGCCTAGTTAAGAAACTGTGGGTAGAAACAAATATTTAAATGATTTACTTGTAATAATGACTCATATATTTTTTCCCAGATAAATATACAGACTGTGTCATTATAACTGGCAGCTGTGCAAATTTTCAAAAAATGACTTTTTAAGAAAAGTTCAGAAAATTTTGCTGATATTATTGGTTATTTTGATTTATCAATTAGAATTTTATATTAAAGCTACAAAGTTGATATGAAGCAACAAATAGATTTAACTTTTAAAGGAATGCTTTTAAAATTAATATGCATTTTCTTCAAATTCAAGTCAATTTTCTAATAGAAGATATAATCAATTTACTCATAGGGATACAAATTTAAAGCAAAAATTCTTTTCATATTTATTCAAATTTGAAACCTTTTAATTATGTTTGGAAGAACCTGGTTATGAAAATATATTTTTAAAATTGTAAATCTATAAAATTTAAATATAGACAGATATTTTTGCAAAAAATTAATACTTGAATTACAATGAGCTGCACATATTTTAAACAAAAAGTGAATATTAAAGACTTGTTTTAAGTATTTAATTTTATTTCTTATACTCTGGTTTCTCTTCAGATCATATAAATCTTTCACCTTTTGAATTTTATTTCTTAAGATAGAAATACTTTTAAGAGAGAGAATTTAATACAATACATTCAAATAACTTAAAAAAATTATATATGTGACTCAGCTTATTTCTACTGTTTCAAAAAGCAAGATTATCAACGTGAAGAAACTCCCTCGTGAAACAGTTCAATACATTCATAGTTTTTATGAACTGTATATGATTCTCTGGATACCAGTACTATAAAAATATGCAGTAACAGTGTTTTGTTTTTATTTTATAATTATTTGATTATATAATCGTGTATTTCTAGGATAAAAGAAATGTGAATGTGATATTAAGTTTAAAATAAATAGAAATTTGAAAAAAGTTACAATAATAAAAATGATGGAATTGTAAGGCATATTATAACTTATGCATAGCTAATTACTTTCCTCATGAAGTGACATAAATTGATTGTTAATAAATGTCCATGATCATATTTATAAACTAAAAATAGAAGAAATACCATCTGATGAATTCAACACTCCATGATTTCTTTTATTTTTAAATCACATTTCAGAGTTTGAACAGGAAAAGCTATCCTATGACAATTAACCATTGTTCTGTTTAGCTCTCTATTCAGCAATAGTAAGTCTCAGCTCTTTCCCCTGATCAAGAAAATCTAAGGTTTATTCTCTTTGTCAATGAGAAAACTGTTGGAAAGCCATAGCCACATTTTTGCAGTGGCATCCTTCATGATTCATTAGGTCCAAAAACCACTAGTTTTTCTATATTGATGATCACAATAGCATGACCCAGGTTAATTCCTGCAGTTATATGCACACAAGTCTGTATCAGAAGACTATACCAAAGCTCATGGATTCTAGGTTGCTAACTAAAAAGCAGTTTTGGTAAATGCCAGTTATAATTCTTTAGACTATTAAGTACATATAAAATTTGCTTCTTTTATTTTTGAAAATATCACCTAATGGAGATTTTATTAGGCTTTTTAATTACTTCATTTTATATGATTTTTTATAATTGAAAAATTTCTTAAAGATAACATATACTTGCTCTGTTATTTTTATGCTTACTTGTGCAGGGGAAAAAAAGCCAAAAATATTGTGTTTTACTCTGTGTGACAAGAATTAAGGAACTAATATTGCAAGATAAGAATGATAATCTTTTAGTCATGTAGGAGTAAGAATCCAGGTAGTTTATATACCAATATCTACATGAAATATTAACAGAGAATATCAATGTATGGATGAAATAAAATTGATAGAATTGTTCATCCTAAGTTTAGTAACTTAAGGAAACATTAAAATCAGACTAAGGTCATCATAGCATATGAAATTTCTTACCCGGCACATAGATTCTCAGTCAATTCAGTTTAAATTTGTTCTACAAATTTATATCTGTGCTTTTAGTGAATTATAGTAAGATAATATATTATATGTACACACTAAATTTGTTCAAAGAATATAGTCATTTCATATTGAACTAAAATAATGATTAAAAATAAAACTTAAAAATTCTGAACCTGGAATGCAACATATTGTCCTTTGACTTTTTTGCATTTTTTAAATGCAAAAATTGATTTTGAGATGAAAAAGAATCAACATTGAAATACATATTTAGAATCTGGAAGTATTCTAAATGAAGATTCACAAATACAGGTTAGCTTTACTTCTTTGTGGAGAGAATAAATTTGTGTCACTTCTACTGTTAAGATTTTTGTTAAAAGAAAACTATAAGATGTTTTATAACTTCTTTTCAGTGTGCTGATCAAAAGCATTAAAACATAATTTTTTCATCTATGGCAATATACTTAAATGATATATCTAAAGGGAATATTTTACCTCAAAAGTCATGTGACTACTTGAAGAGGTATTGAATGAGAGTGACTATCTAGAGGAATCTAAAAAAAACACTATAAAAAACTAAATTTAGTTACTACTACATTACACAATATACCAAATACTTATTATATGCTAAGTGGAATGTGTACGGTGGGCTTGAATAATTGTAACAGTGACTTGAATACAGTCAAAATGGTATTTGGAAGGGAAAAAATGGAGGCTATGGTTGAATCAGTAGACAGGAACTGAAATGGAGAGATACTTTAAAAAAATAGAAGCTGTAGAAAGAATTGGTCATTAAAGGCCTTTGAAAAGGGAGTGACATGATAAAAACATTTTTTTCAGTCATAACATGAGCAGTAATATATAAAACAATAGAGGAGCTGGACTAGAGAAGATTAAGATTAATGAGGCTGGAAAGGGAGACATAAACACAAGATCAAGGTCTTTCAGGAAAGGATGATACCTTTAGCAGAGGAATTCATTTTAGTGAGCAGCTAAATTTAAAAGATATATTAATAATAGCTGTTACATAAGTCTGTAATAGAGGTGAGACCACAGGTCTAAACAGAACTGACTGAATCTAGAAATAGGGCAAGGGTATGTTATATGATAGAGGACTTTTCATAAATGAAAGACATTTATAGCTGCCTGAGGATGTTGTGGAATAGAGCACTAAAGAAATTGGAGATCAATTATAATAGAAATATATTGAAGAAGCTTATTTGGTAAGTTTACTAGGAAAATGCTTAAAGATTACATACAGAGGGCCGGGCATGGTGGCTCGTGCCTGTAAGCTTCAGCCTATGAAGCAGCCGTGGCTGGGGATCGCGGTTCGAGTCTCGCCTGGGGCCCATAGCGATACCTAGTTCCAAAAAAATAGCCCGGGGTTCCACGGGCAAAAATAGCGAGACCTAGTCTCAAAAAAAAAAAAAAAAAAAATACATACAGAGTAAAGATGAAAAGCAGAAACCTCATATAAAATATGTGTGGCTGTGGCTGTATTATTCTATAGCTCAAGCACAGCAATAAAGAACAGAAAACATGAAGATTTTCTTCCAAATGTACAAATATGTAAATATGATGATCTCAGACAAATTGGAAATTAAAAGCAAGTTGAAAGAAATGATAAATCCAGATTGCTAAATCAACGTTATCTCTAATATCAGAATGTTTCTCTAGTTTGTTTTTAAAGTTTTGAAGGGTTCTATAATCTTATGAAGAAGGAAACCTGGAAAAACTTTAGTCCGGTAGGAGAAGACACAGAGTGTACCTTCTGGTTGAAAAACTCTTCTCACCCTGGTCAGTTACTCTGCAGAGACATACTTTTTGGGTCACTTTGTTCATCCTTCTCCTTCTTTGTCTGCATAAAGGCTCTACTAGAAGGGATTATGCTAATTAACCAAGTCAGAGATAAAAGATAAATACCCTTGGTTTCACAAATATATAGAATATAAAGAGACAAAACTAACAGTAAATTCTAGAAGTTTGACTGTAGATTTGAGGCTACAAAAGAGACTGGTGGGGAGAACAAAGTATAGAAAGAACTAGTGGAATAAGGTGGAGTATTATGGGTAACTGGTGGTCATTATGGTAACATACATATGAAGAGGTCTGTATCTATACCTCTGAAAAATATGTAATTATGTGAACCAATATTGCATTGATGAAAAAAAATGATAAAATTAAAAAAAAAACTAACATTCTGGGAGTAAAGGATCTTAAGCAGAAATGGATAGCTGGTATTTTATAGTGAGGTGGATTCTATTGCACTGAGTATGGACATGTTATTGACTTAGGAATTGTTACAGGAACTGATGATTCAGAGAATTTCTCCCAGTCACATGTCCCCCTGGGGTTGTGACAGATGATTCTCAGGGTACAGTTCTATCCAAAATGAGACTATATCCTTTTGCCCTCTCTGGTGACTGAAGATGAGGAATGCCTGGCTAATGAAGACCTGAAAATGTTATTCAATATATGCTGTACCAAATTTCATCTTAAATAGAAGACCATGGTGTCTTAAATGGGGATGTAATGTTCACCCAGTGATATCTTGTTTGTACCATGCCAAGTCGTTTAGTCCTTATATATCACACAGGTTGGATGACATAGAAGAATGGGCAGAGAGGGTAGGAGGGAGGTGTGCGGTCAATGTTTCCATGTCTAGCCTGATTTGGTAATGAATCTCATATAGATTGAGAAGTTTCTACATTTGTTCAATGTCCTTGAATTATCTTTTATGCACTTAGAAATGAGACCAGTTCTCCCAATTAATTCCTCCAACAAAAATTTACTGAGTACTTTCTGTTTATCTGCCACTGAGCAAAACAGCACTGTCTCATGTCCTCATGAAGCTTTAAATCCAAGGAAGCAAGCAAATAAGAATAGAAACTAGTAAGCAAATGTTTATTGTATAAAGCAGCAATTAAAATCATGGTAAGAGAGTATGGTATGTATTTATGTAAGAGCAGCCTACTGTGAATATAATGATTGGAATTCAACATCTATTTCAAACTTCCTCTAGAATGCCTTCTGTTCCCACACACACTAAAAGCTTGAAGGCAGGGCTTGGGTTGCAAAGTAGATTCACTAATTAGAAGCTACAGTGCCTTGGTAGTGGGTGTAGTGTGGTAACATACATCTGACAGGGTGTGATCCTCTAACTCTGAATCATACATAGTATTGTAACCGAATGTCATTGCAATTAAAAAAAAAATAGAAGCTCTGGAATGAGCTATAAAGACAGAAGGAATGCTTCTTGTTTTATAGCTGAGGTTACAAGGATTGTTGTAGAGAAATTGATTTTTTTCCTGTATTAATTCCATAATCTAGTCACTTGTTCTATGCAAGTAATGGGGTTGTGGCAGTTGGTCATAAATTAAGCTCACTGATGCCATAATTATGGCATTATACTCTTAAGGTCAGCAGTTCTAGCAATGACCTTCCCATTCCTCATCTTCCTAATTATGATAAAGGAAGTGACTGCCCTGGCTGAAAGTTAGCTGCTGTTATTATGGGAGTAATTGTTGGTGGTGTGTTTGAGTGTCTATTGTTTTTATTTATTTTTGATTACATTATTTTTGATTAAAATATTCAGATCTGTATTTTATGTACTTTTCATTTTTGAGGTAACATTGGTTTACAAGTTGTATATGATTTAAAGATATAGGTTGCCTCAGGTTACCATATAAAACCTCCCATCAAGGTAATTGTAGTACTACACTATCTTTCATTGTGCTCCTCCCAACTTTGCTTTCCTCCTATATCTCCCCTCTCCTCTACAATCTGATTTTTAGGGTTTGTTACTGGTTTTGTTTTATCTGATCATTTGTTTTATTTCTTTATAGTTGAATTCCCATATACAAAAGGGAATTATTCTGAGCTCTCAAATGTATTCCATTGGTCTGTGTACATTTCTCTTTCATTAATATGCTATCTTATTATCATTTTATAGAATAATTTTTTAAAGTCTTCCCATACCTGAGATATAACTGAGAAAGGGAACCTATTTTAGATTGATTTTATTAAGAAAAATACTTCTGAAGATATGTGTAGACTCTTTATGTTGAAAAGTGAAAGGTTAGTAGCTTTAACCAAGTAATAAATGCATAATAAAACCTTCCAGGCAGATGAAGCAACATGGGCAAATCCCTGACAATGTAAAGAAAACTTCTCTTACACACTGATATAAGCCATGATGTTTGAACTATATGGAAGTAAAGGATACTCATCACAGATGATGTTGTGGAGGTTTTCAGATTTTAAGCCTATTAGGATAAGTGATTTGAGGTTTTTATAGATGTAAAAGAATGTGATTGAAGGCATTACATATATTTGTTTGAAAACGTTTCTCAAGCAAAAATGATCTAAAGGGGTGCAATTAGAATCCTACTTATATGGCTGAAGGAAATGTAGAAGACACTATAGATTAGAGTGACTGTAATTAAGAAGGAAAAACTGGCCGATTTAACATACAGTGGCAGAATAAGGCTGAATAGTTCTTTTCCCACTTTCTGTGAGGCCTGCACCTAGATCTTGTATATCAACTTGCAATGAGAAAAAGACAAATTTAGACCAAACCAGAAAAGCAAAGACATTTGTCCCAACAGACAATTAATTTTCTGCCTAATATTGAAGACCCATTAAATATTAAATGTTCTTCATTCTGGCAGTTCTATAGTTAATGTTTCCTGGAGGTAGAGCATAGGTATAGGACAAGCTATCAAAATCTCCTGTCCAATAATATATGATATGTTCTCTACTTCTGTTTTTATCTAGGAATCAGTCTCATAATTACAAGTAATTATTCTAAAGCTTGTTATCTACACATTGTGTTTTTAAATTAATAATAAATATACCTAACACACATACAATGATCAGTAGGTGCAAGTATAAGCACTTTACATATATTCATGTAGCTATTTTATTCCATATAGTCACTTACATATTAGCCTATTTTCCCTCTATCTGACATATAAGGTAACTTGTTCAAATTCTCAGATCAAAATAGATAAATTTTAATCTGAAGAAACTGATACTTTTAAATGAAACTGCATCTGATTAATACAAATTAAGAAAAATGATTACAAAATATGTAGACTTATGTAGAAAAAGAATCTTAAATTCTTGAACTTTAATTTTCCTGAATCTCAACCTGAATCTTAATATTCAAATATTTAAAGTAGTAGGTATTATAAGAATAAAATACAAAATAAGTTTTCTCATCTAAAATCTTAGTTACACTTTCAAGAGCATTATTATGAGACCTTAAGAGAAAAAGCACTTACCTTTAAAATATTAGTAGTTTTTTAATTAAACCTAAATTCATAAAAGATTTTGATTACAAATATATTTCTAGCGGTAGTAATTCTCTGTTGCCAAAAGTCAGGCAATATATGTAGTGTATCATTAGTCTTTCCAACACTCTAACTGGGTAACATATTCACACACCATCATAGATGTACACACCATACAAAGGGATGTATAAAGAAAACACAGTGAACTATTTAGTGAATTGAGATCTCCAGTACCTTTAAGTTTATCTATATCTTGAAGCCAAAATATTTAGTAACTCTGAACTTAGATTAAAAGAATGAACTGTTTATGTGCCTCTTCCATTTCAGTACAGAAATAATTATAATTGCAAACATGTGAAATAGTGCCAAGAACTTAGATGGAATATCAGAATACTAATCTCTGGTTTTTTCATTAATTGATGTTTAGATAGTTCTTTCCTAATATTAGTGGTTCTCAATTCCTGTATTTGTAAAATGAGGGGCTTAAGCCAGATGGTGTCCAACTCTAATATATTTAATTGTCAATAAGAGATTTAGGTTTTAGAGTAAGCACAGAAAGAGTCCCCAAGGAGAAATTACAGACTGCAATTATAGAGGATGTTCCAATTACATGATATTCACAGGGAAAACAATTTGCATCAATTATGGCCATTGTTAATAATTACACTTGCTTTATGTAAATTTCTTTATGTATTTTGAGACTTTATTATCACTTGCCTCTACATTTAAACTAAATAGTCCCTTCTGAGGGAATAGAAATCACTATGCAAAACCATCTTTTTTCTGAAAATACCTGGTTTACAGAAAAGTCTACATTACTATAATCATGCAATTGGTTTTTGGCATTTATGTCTGACAAAACAATTCATCTTTTGCAATGTATTTTAAAGATTTGTATGTCTTAGATCTCATAAAAGGAATGGTTAGATATATTTTAAAACAAACATAATCATTATACTTTTAACTGAATTGTCTATTTATATTCGCTATAAATACTGATGTATTTGAATATATATATTTATCACCCTTTTCAGTGAATACATTGGTTCCAATATTTCCATTTGTCTTCTTTGCTTTTGTCTTTTTGTTAGCAATTTTATCATTCAATCTTTTTCTTAACTAAATTGTTTTACTTAGCACTCTTACTAGGTATTTTTAATGTCTTTCTACTATTCTTTACTTGGTTAACCTAGAGACGTCTTAGAAGATATTTTGAACACATTAACTATTTTTAGACCCCTTTGTACCATATGCAATTTAATTTAATTCTATCTTTTTTAAGTCCATAAGATTCTATTTTGGAGGATGCAGTTAGTTGTTTTTATACACTTTGTTTCTCTTTGCATCTAAGCTCTTGTTTCTTGAGTCAACCTCTTTCACATTCTCAGTCATTACATTTCTTCCTTTTGTAATAGTTTTTTTTAGCAAATCACTGTAACCAATTTCTGCAAACTGGTGGTTAAAGCAGACCTCTTTTTATCACAGATTTGGAAGCTCCATGTCTGAACTCATAGTGTACAAGGATTTTGAGGGGACCATCTGTGCTGGGCTTCTCCCTTGCTCTTGCAGATGCTCATCTTCTCTAAGAATCTCTTCTCATCATCATGTCTTTCAGGTCTCTATCTCTGTAGTTGAAATTGATTGTTTATCTTAAGAGCAGGTCTGAGACAACAGATAAGACTTCTTTCTGTCTTTACAATTTCTGACAGTAAGCCTCTTCTGTATATTGCACTTTTTGTTCAGTGCTTATTTTTTAGCATTGGTCAAATAAACATGTCAATGATATGTGTCATCCATAGTGTCATAACATTATTTCAAATGTCAAATACATTGATTTTGCTGCTGTATTTGTATAGTGTCTTGTTATATATAGGTTCCATAAAAAAGTATAGATATTCTGATTTGGCACAACTAAAATTTAAGTAATAATATTTTTTTATTTATTTAAGAAGTGTTATTTTACAATTACCCACATTGTGATCAAGCAATTCAGTGGCATTATTAGGACTATTTGCAACTTGAGAGAACCTAAATTTTTAAAATACCTTTTTATTTAAGTAGGCATATATGTTTTCTTTAACTTTTAAATCACACTGATTTGTAGCACATCTATTTAAGTAATAAGTCACAGAACATCAACTATGAGTCCTTCTCCTGGAAAAATGAAACTCAAAATCACAATCACATACTTAATTATAAGTTCAAAGGTAGTACACTCAATTTTTACCACACATAGTTTTAAGACTTAAGCAATTTCCTATGAGAAAGCCACATCTTATGGAAGAGTGCCCCGTGTCTAGGTTAATCACACCAAGGCCTATTTTGAGTCAGAAAGATTACAGAGTCATTTAGTTATAACACAGAGCGTTAGTGTACTGACTCAGATGAAATGCGAGTCCAATGATAGCTCTCAAAATTCAATAATCATACAAAAACCAATGGTGTGCAAAATGATGAGGAATAAAATTAGCAAAATGCATTATCATATTCAGGTTTAACTATTATTTAAAACATAAGAAATGCAGGATCAGTCTTCCCAAAAGGATCATGAAGACTTTTCTAAATATTCCCAGAGTTACTTTTTCCAGTAAGTGCTACCTTGATTTAGTGAACTAAGGTCAATTCAGGTATTGTGAGTCTTGGGAAGCTATTAAAGTTAATTATAGAATGTAGATTACTAATGCAGAGCAATGAAAGACATAGAGTCTGAAATGACCTCTTTGTATCATTTGCCCATTTTCCTAAAAGAATAATCACTGCTCCCCATTTTATGACCTAGAAGAATGTAGTTTGGGTGTGGGTGGGGGACCTTCCAGCTATAGGCACATCAGCACCTTGTTCTCCCTATCTGAAAATCTCTTTTACTTATGTCTTAATCTCGCTCTCCTTTTTGTAACTCTTGCCTTTCTCTGTCCTTGATGCTACAAGTCCTTTTACTTAGGATAAGCAGACATCTATTCATATATATATATAATCTGGGTTACTCCAATTTTCATTGGAATTATAGTCATGTAAAGTACACACATTAGTAAATTGAGTTTCTTTTGTTAACCTGTCTAATATTATCTTCATTACTGCACTAGCTCAAAAAGAACCCATCAGTTAGGAGAATCTCCCTTTGCTCCAAAAGTAGTTAAATTTTGTCAGGGAAGTACTTTAGTATAAGCAGGAAAATGAGTCTTGGGTTTTGAGATATCTAACACTATGGAACTTCCCTAGAAGGACACATTCACCACGACTTTGGGACACACTAGGAGGCTAAATGAATCAAATTGGAAAATGAAGAAAAAAGCTGTTGGTAATACTTAACTGCGGATAGTGAAACACACTAGTTGAACCAGATACAAACAGCTAAAGATTCGTTATTTCTACTAGTATTTCTTCTCCTACTAAATGTTAGTTCTGGTATAACCAATGCTAACTAAAAGCAAAATATGAAATAACGGTTTTTTAGATAATCAGTGAAAATTTGAGTCCAGAAAGCAACACCACAGTTTTGCAATGAATTTATATTCCAGTGAACACAAGTTTAAATTTAGTATATAGGTAGGAAAAGTGAGTCACTAACATCTAGAAGGTAATTATTCTTGAGAGAGGGGACTAATTCCAAGTTGTCCTATCCTAGAGATATATTGCTGCTATAGAAGGCAATGCAGAATAAAATGCCTTCCTTAAGGAATGTGGTGCTGAGAAGCAAAGGCTAAGTGCTCATTACTAAATCTTTCATTTGTTCTTAATCTGAAAAGACTAGCTTTACCTTTAGCCCTGCATATAGGTCACAGCCTGTGGATATGAATTTGCTCTCATCTACTAGACAAGGTTCCCAGAGAATTTTACAGTACATGAACTTTAATTTTTTACATCTATGTCCTCATTGTCTTACTTGTTCGAAAAATCAGTCATAAGACTTCCTAGGGAAACACTTGGTTAGCAAAGTCGCTTTTTGACTTGCTACATGATTTTGCCAGAAATTACAGCAATCATGCAAGTATTTACACTTTTCCTTTTATTATCATGGAAATTAAGTTACCAGTAGCAAATATGGTTCCGTAAGATGGCTTGTTTCTAGTTAGTTGGTAATCATTCCCCATGATATCACTATTCCCCTGCGCTATATTTAAAATACTAATTACAATTTCAAAATCTCATACATGTATTCAAATTATATAGCATCATTTGAAATACATTTGCTTTTGACTTGCATGTATTTCAGAGAGCATCAGTTTCCTGTTGAGTCAATTTTGTGCTGTTAATGTTTTCCTTTTTTCTTGCTAACATAGAAGAGCTATAGGATGCCATTCTACAATCTGTATGAATTT
The DNA here is from genome assembly GCA_004024945.1 of Uropsilus gracilis. Lineage (NCBI taxonomy): Eukaryota > Metazoa > Chordata > Mammalia > Eulipotyphla > Talpidae > Uropsilus > Uropsilus gracilis. The sequence goes on along the minus strand of PVHY01002056.1, from coordinate 18,444 downwards.
CTTATTTTGTTATACAAATATTTAATAACTATTAAAGCAATACACTCCAGGTATGATATCTGGGAATAGTATTGCATTTACCCCATACCACTCACAGAGTAAAACAATGTAGCCAAAGTGCATTTCTATGTGGGTTTAATGAAAAACTACAAGGTCTCATTAAGTTACATTTAACTAATTCAGAATTTGCAGTACTTTAATCGCCATGAAATAAATTGACATTTCTAAGTTCTAAAAGGAAAGAATTTGTTAATCAAATCAATAGTATATATAATGTGAGAGTCTATTTCAAACTACTTAACATAATAAGCATTTTAGAACACTTAAAGTACTTTTGAAGTTCCCATTTGCTGTCAAATAATTGAAATGCTAATCTTAAATAGTTCTTACCTAAGCAGTAAAACAATTTCCCCAAGGGATTGCTAAGTAAGGCTTCTTCACAAGATTTATAGCATAAGTAGTATTAGATTGAAACTGTACTAAAATTTTTTCAATGTCAATATGTGGTTTACAGTTTTCAAGATTTACAATTTAGAAAGAAATTTCCTCCAGTTTTATTAATATTAGGTATTTATGATTTATCAAATGAAAATATTCTGTACACACATATTAATTATACTTTTTTTAGATTTCTAAATTGAGTTGGTTTATTTATTTAATTTTAGTGTTTTACAGTTTTAAGACATGATATTTATGTCATCAAACTGATATGAATGTTAGCAGAATAATCTTGTTAGAGATATTTTAGTCTTAGATATAATAGTATAGCATTATTTTCTTCATTTCCCAAGTTAAGTTGCAAATTAGGTAAAACCTGTAACTATTAAGAAGCAGTAACAGGACAGCAATAACAAGATGTCTTATCTGGTGGATGTAAGGAATAATGAAAATTTATTAATATAAAGCATAATATATAATTTGAAGAATTTCTAATGAATGTGATATGATTATTATGACTTCAAATAAGCAGGAGAAGCTAAATGCATAATCCGATAAATACATTTATGTGAGTTATGGAAGTGGGAGGATGAGATGGAAGTTGAAGAAAGTGTTTTAGATTCTAGTGGATAGTATGATAGGTTTGTTCCTATAAAATTCTTGCTTATCATGTCAAGGGTACCATAAATTACAATCAGAGTCTGGAGTTAGAGCAAATGCAGTGTCTCCCTCCATGAATGATAAAAAAATGAGGCCATTTTATTAATAAATTCTTTGTTGCATAATATTTTCTCATGCTTGTAGTTGAAATTTATAGACTATACATACTCAGTTGTACTATGTATGTTGATGAATAAATCACACATTCTTCTGAACATGGAGTTTCTGGATAGTGCATATAATTTTCTATAATAGCAAAATACATATTGTTAGGAGAGGTGCCATTTTCCCTGTTCCTACTTTTGTACTGTCACCATGAACTAGCTGTTGGGGATAGGTGGGGAGAGCTGAGTGATGAGGTAAAGGTATGGAATATGAAAGGCAGGTAGGTGGAAGGTGGACTAAAAAAAGTAAAGAAAGCTTGCTTGTGTAGTCTCTTGCAGGCCTGGTAGGGCTGGGAAGAATTCTTGGGAAGGCACACATGGAAGACAAACATATAGTAGAACTTGGAAAAGAGGTGAATGAGACATATGAGGAGAGGCTGATAGTGGTGGGCATTATCTTGATGTGCTATCTCTTTTTGTCTCAAATTTCTAGAACCTGCTTTGGGACCCTTTTTCAATGGTTCCCCACCAGAAGGTGCTTTAGACTTGTGGCAAGGTTTTGAGTATCAGCAACAAACCCTATTTGGGTGGGTATTTGTCCATGAAAGGATGGGTAATTTGGGGTTTGCTATTTGGAATCTCTCTCTCTCTCTCTGCATAGTGATTATATTTAAGTCATTTCTCATTAAGAGCTTGTGTTGTCTTTAAATGGTGGGTGGCAATGTTTCAGAGAGTGAACCTTATTTTATTTAGGAGTCCCTGCATGCCTCTTGATTATCATTAGCAATATTTTAGTGTTTATAATATTCTTATTCTATGTAATATCACTTCCAAACCTCACAGTTAAACAAGCATAATAAATTCAGTGCTATTTTATATTTTAAATATGTAACATAACACATGAATTATAATATGACAAGATATAGTATATTTTGGCACATGTTTATATTAGTTCAATAAAAAATGAAATAAATTTTACAGGCATTGCATGATTTGGTTCAGTCCATAAGCTAGTTAATAGCAAGCAAAATATTCAATCCAAATTCTTCTGACTTCAAACTTGGTGTCCTTTTAGTGACCTCACAATTTTAAAGAAAAGTAAACTCTTTTTACTACTACAAATAAGACTTGAGTTGTCACATTGAAATGGTGAGGGGAAAAACAATAGGGAGATAGGATAAATTTCTTCTTACGGAGGGATTGAAGAGTTTCATATAGACAGAATCTGAGTTGAGTCTCAGAAGAAACAAGGATTTGGACTAAGTCTTTGGAAAAAGTATCAACTATCCTGCAATAGCAAAGTAAAAACCACTTAATAAGTAGCATCTAGTGAAAGTTTATTGTGCATGGAAGGATAATTTGCAAAGCAGGAGCTTTCAAATTTAAAACTAATGTGATGCTCAGGAGTATGATATTAATAGGATAGTTTATAAAGTGATAATGAAGACATTGTTTATATTTTGTTATGATTAAGTATTGTAATGGCATTTCTAGATAGCTGTTGATTGCTTAAAACTAATTATCCTTTGCATTTAAAAAAATGACTTGTTTGTTTTATGATTAACAGAAACATGTAAAATAATTAACCAAAATTAAGTTTCACTTATGTTCAAAATAAACTAGATTTAGTTTTGCTCAATGACTTAAATGATTTTCTCTGCTCAGAGAATTCTCAAGTCTAATCTCCATTTTGTATTTAAATTTTCAAAAGAAATCAATTTAAAAAAAATCTGTATTTGAATTGAAAATGGTACTGGAATATTAAGATCTAATATTTATAAACTCTAAAGACAAAAATTTTGACATTTAAATATAAACTAAAGAATAGGGGGATTAATTTCAATTCAATTTATATTATAAAAAGATCTTGAGTGGACAAAGGAAACATGTTCTTTCTATGGAAATAACTCACAAAATTTTTAATGGTTTCAATATTATATGGTTAGGAGAATGATGATTCAACACTGAGAAATAGGTCCCAATAAATATGTGAAACAACACAACTTGGGAATTCCCAAACAACCTTTATTAGGAGATGTTACCACAAATATTTTGTGAAGAATGAGATGAGGTCAGGAAATCGTATTAGACAAAGCAATAAATATTTAGCTTTGCATGTTAAATAGCAAAGAGGTCCTGTTGAGGCGATCTATTGCAGATCTTCCACTTTTCACTCAGAAGATGTAATCAGTTCAACAGAATACCTTGTCTTTTGGATACCTTTTTTTCAGTAGGGAATTTTGCTTCTTTATTTGTGTGCTTTCAACATCTATCTTTATAGCTCTGTATTCATGTTGTGAAATCTCTCCTGCATCACCTTTGCTACTGTTTTTCCCTCCAGGGACTTGAGACTATGTTGTTTTCAATTTGTGGCCAGAGTATGGAAGTTATGTGTCTGCAATTCATCGTGGGTTTTATTAATATGTGATTGAGGGACCACAAACTATGTGACTGAGGGACCACAAACTAAGGGACCACAAACTATTAAGGGATTCATGCTATAAAATGGGCCCAGCCATCCTTGTACACAAAAATAAAGAAGCACACTCAGTGTGATAGATTTTTAATTGAATTGATGTGTACTGAGAGGAGAAAAAGGGATTTCAAATAACAAATTCCCACTAAAACTCTAACAATTACTCAGAAGCAAATGCCTAAGCAAACAAACTTAGCCCATAGTCAGGATATTCAGATCCCAAATCTCCCCACAGGTCTAAGCTATCTTCTGGTAGAGAAACACAGCAAAGGGATTAGACAAGTCACAAGAACTGGAGCAGGAGAAACTCAAAACACAAAATAGACTATGTGACCCATTGTGACATCAAGATAATGCTTTTCATTATCTTCATAAATAACCAAGAGCAGTCTCCCCATGTGTTGCTCATACAAGTCTTTTCTAAATTGTTCCAAGTTATCTCTACTTTTCTTTCTTGGATGTGTCTCACTTCATGTCCCTCAAAGAGCTCTTCCCCTATCCTTTGTATGTCTAATTTGCTCCTGCCAGCTGCCCCCTATTCAGGAAATCGGATTCATGATATGCAAGCATTTATAATCCAATTAGACTGCATCTAAGGGGGAATAGAAACAATTCCTCCCCTTCATGGAGGTTCATCTGTACTAATTCTATGACTGAAGAGGGAAGGAGTTTCAATGTATTGAATATTTAATACAAAATTTTTCATAATTCATAAGAAAAAGTGTTACTGTGACAATTTTATCAATGAAAAACATTTCATAAAGGATAGATACTTGTGCTCATACAAGTTAAGTGAACATAAAAAAATAAGAGGGTAGGATAACTAAAATTTCATTATTTGGCTTCAGTATATCTAAATGCCTGCAAAGACGGAGTATATAGGACCATTTTAGAGGTTCACTGCAGGCTCAGCACATATAGTCAGGCTGTTGATGTGAGAAATTCATCTTCAAATGCAAGCATATTTTTGCTGACATATAAGGTATCTCTTATTGCTGAGAGTATGCTATTTTACTCATTTATAGCAAATGGAGACATCTCAAGGAAAAGGAGAATCTCAGGGACCAAGATGTGTTTGGAATACTAATAGCAAGAATGGAATAAGCTTGGAATGAGAATAACCTTGACCACAGTTTTAGCCTAAATGAATAAGTTACTAAATGGAGCAATCCAAAATCAGAGTTGGAAAGGGAACTGAGTTAAATGATCTATTTTTCATTCCCTGGAATTACATGAAGGATTGCCAGAAAGAAAAGCACAGAGGAGAGCTGGGACAAGTGAAGTGGAAATGGTGGGGGTATCATTCAAGATTAGAAAGGAAATACCACCCAAAGAGAAATGCACCCAGCGTAAGTCAGTGGCAAATGGTCCCAAGGGCAGAAGACTGGGTGTCCACCAAGCTGCTTTCCATTTGCAGTTGATAGCTGTAGTGCAATCCTTCTTTGCTCACAGCACTCCCTGGGTTATATAGCCTATTTCAACATTAGGTGTCAGTCTGCACTATATTAGAGCAGACCAATGATCCCTGCATATCGGTTACTAGATCCTAACACACTGGAAACAAAACCTGGATTTTTTTGTGAAGATTGAATGTATAGAACAGAATAGGGATGAATTTCACTTCTAATACATGACAAGTAGTCTGAAATGTCACCAACTTGCCAGTTAAAAGATAGAGCCAACCTACAAGAATTTCTTAGTAGAAATCATAGGTTACCTTAGGAAAAATGTTGTATCATTCTACCTTTTACTTACCCTTTACTTATTCTGCATCTACTTTAAGGAGTTCTTTTAGGTGTCTTGAACACAAAATGTGTTCTTATAATACCAACTCCCAAAATGCTTTCTATGTCTGATGTTTAATCTCTCTGCTTGTTTAGCTGACAGATTCCTTCTCATTTTATCAAGGGTTGGGTGAGCAATGCTCCAGTGTATTTTTCCCTGGTTACCTAAGTGTATATCTAGACATCAATTTTCTTTTGATACCTTCACTGTATTAACAACTATGTCATTAAGTATGTTACATGTTCTCTTAGTGGAGTCTTATAATAGCAAGCTTTTAATTTTTGCTTTTAGACATTTCAATATAGCTCTTAATCTGAAATTATTTACATTTTTATCACTATAAATACTCATTTTTAATAGTGACCAAAATTTGGATTAGTAAAATCTAAATGAGTATTTCAAAAATTGAATAATGATTCTATCCATAGTAAAACTGATTCTGACTCTATTAAATGATTAAAATGGACTAAATATCAAACTTCAGTTCATCGCTCTTCTACTTATTATGCAATATGTAAAGATTAACAAGACTAAAGAATTTCTTATTCATTCATAAGTAAGGTGATGGAAAAAATTCAAACATGGTCATATATTAGTAGAATCTAACTCAAATTTAGACTTTGTCATAGGGAATTTACTTAATATCTAAAGGTTGTCTTTATTCCATATATGTATAATATATAATATATATATTGCTTTATATATATAATATTATATATATATATATATTGCTTTACTTCTTATTCAATTGGAATGACATACAAAATGTACAGAAGAGAGGTAAGACAAACTAAAGTCATTAAATGTGTACATCAACATTATTTTCCCCTTTTCAATAGTTACATATATATTTTTTAACTAACCTAGAACTTGTGAAAGAAATTTATAATGCATCTTCAGTCTTCAATACTCTACAACTAAAACAATTTGATCATATAGTAAGCTGATTTATGCTACTTGGAAAAGTTAAAATCAAAACCAGTATAAACAAGGACAAAGGGCAATACCAGGAATTATGGACTACTCCCCCATGACAAAAAATGAAGTGCATTTTTAAGGAGTCAAGGAATTTTCCCCATATTTGGTACATTTTATTATGTTGCTGTTGCTTGGTTAGGAAAAATCTAGTTTCAAAATCATTCCTCAAACATTAATATTTTTATTAAATCATAGAGTAGTACAGCTGAAAAATAAGATTTAAAAAAAATATAAACCTAAAGAAGTTTAAGATGAAGATATGAGAAAGAAAAGAGAAGGGCAGTAATATAAATAGAGGATGTGATATTAAAAAAAACTGTATTTGCTAAATATGTCCCTATTCTGTATGTGATTAGACTGTATAGTATCTATATGTAATTTTATTATGAAAAATTTGTGATAGCTCTTTTTGTATAACTTTTGCAAGACATCTGAAACTAGCAACTAAAGCAGAGAATCTAGCAGGAAGGGTCTGTAGAATTTGACCCTGAGTCACCCTGGAAGGTTAAAAGATGATGAACAGTTTTTCCCATTGCTTAATCGCCTACATATAGTCAATTACATGACTTTCCATGATAAGAACTTCATGAAAATTACAATGAAGTAAGTAGTTCAGTCAAGTAATCAACTTTTTATTTTAATTCAAAGGTAGATTTTCTCATAGCCCAGACATCTTTATTTTGTGTAACTCTGGATGACAACAGATGTGAGAATAGTGATTTATCTCAGTTTATGATTTATTTGCTTCTGGGCTTCATGTTTCGTTTAGTATTTTAAAAGAGGAAATCAAGTGTGGCAAATGGCCAAGTTAATAGGGTAACTACACTAATTACTTTTGTAGTTGCCATTAAACTTCAATAATTAAAGATAAATGAGGAAGAGATCCCATGCCTCTTACTATATCCCTACCAGTAGCATATTTGAGCAAATCAATTTAAAACTCATTGTTAAATGAATTTTTGCCAGTTAGACCATAAAGTACATGGAAGAAAATATGAGATAAGCACTCAACATTAGCATTATAACTGTCTTTTGTGGGTTCCTTTCCAAGAGTACGGAAAACAAAAGGAAGGAAACAAGATGGAGCTGTTTCAAACTAAAGGTCTTTTTCACAGCAAATGAAAATACACTAAAACAATAAGACAATCTGCTGAATGAGAGAAGAAATATGCAAATTATATAGCAGACAAGATTAATTTCCAAAATATATAAGGAATACATAACTCAGTAACAATAGCATCAAAAATAAAATGGGTGAAGGATTTGAGTAACTACTTCTCCAAGGAAAACATCCAGATGGTCAACAGGCACATAAAGAGATAACCATCTTTATTTTTCAGGAAATACAAATTAAAATCATAATGAGGTGGATATTAACTTGCTGGGGAGACAATAAATATTATCCAAAAGGCAAGGAACAATAAATATTGGAGGGAGTGCAGGGAAAAAGAGCACACAAACACTCTGTGGAATAGTTAAACTGGAGAATATTATGGGAAATAATATGAAGATTGATCAAAAAATTAAAAATGAAAACCATATAATAGTCATATATTTGGCAGTCTGTAAAAACACTAATTCAAATATATATAGGTGATTATTTATCATTTGTCTCTTTCTATCTAGAAATATCATCATATTTTTCTCAGCATGACTTGCACTATTCAAGAGTTATCATGAACCTACCAACTAATGAGTGGATAAAGATGCTGTGTGTGTGTGTGTGCATGCCACGTAATAATACTCAGCTACAAAAAAGATGAAATTGTGCCATTTGTAACAACATTTGTGGAAGGAGAGAGTATTATGTTAAGTGAAATAAGTCAAAGAAATACAAAGAAATTACTTCAAACATATGTTGTAGATAAAGAAATGAAAGCAAAACAAGAATAAATTCTTAGACTATAAGAATAAAATAGTAGTTACCAGAAGGAAAGGAAAAGGGAATGGGTTAATCAGGTAAAGAGGATTAATTTGTAAAGTGTTGGATGAAAACAAGACTTGGCATGAACATAATGTGGTTTTAAACAGATGCTCATCTGAAATCTATATAATGTTATGAATCTATATTATGTCAATAGAAAAGTATAGCTGTGCATTTGGCATGTAGGAATGTGTGCACATGCTTATGTATGCTCACACCTGTGCACAAACAGACACTCACAGACTTACCAGCCTTACAAGCTCATTTAGAAGCTCCTTGTATTCAGAAATTCTATTCTGAACTGTCTACAGGAAAGCACTGTCTACAGGAAAAAAAAGAAAGCTTAAGGCAAAAGAAGGTAGTTCAGTGTAAAACAGTGTAAATATATTAGTCAGTTGGTAGTCTCTGAATATGTGTTTCCTCTGGAAAGAAAACATATTTTGTAGAAAGAGTAATTCCCAGGAAGAGAATCAGCAACTGAGGTAAGACCTGAAGGGGAATATGAGGAAACATGACTGTATCCCCTACAATCCACATTTGGTACCAATTAAGTCCACTCGCTCCATACACTAAGATCAATATAACTATGAAGGCATATCCAAACATTTTTCTGCAGAAAGTTTAAAAATTCGTTAATTAGAACTTTAGAATCCTCATTGTTATTGTAAGCTGTGGGGTACCCATTATCTCTCTCCTCTAATAGCAACTCTAAATTCCCCTGACCTAGCCTAGCAGGTCAACTGAGCTAACTGATTTACCCGCTGCAGTAACCCAATCTTCCTCATCTGTTTTTCATAACTTGGTTTCATGAATCACTTCTTATGCTGTGGTTGCTATGTTAAGTGATTTGAAAATAAAATTGGCGAAAGAATGTCAAGAGAAGTTCAGAATCTCACAAAGATGTGTCATGTGGTGGTAAACGCTTAACAATTAGCTCTCTGGAAAAAAAAATAATATAAAAGCTCTTCTTAAAGTATTTGCTGAGTTGTATAGTAAAATACTCCACCCAGACACCAAGGGAAAGTTTAAAGCTATCAGAACTGCCTAAAAAATTGAGGAACTGAGAAGAGAGCTTATCACAATGTTCTGATGAACAGGATCAAGATCTTACAGCAGCACAACACTGTCTCAGTTCAAGTTATTTCTCTTTGCTCCACTGTGTAGCAGCAGTCATACTTTCTCGTGATGATCAGACTCAAAATCTTGTCAGGGTAATGTTTTCTTTCCTTTCCTATTGATCCCTTAAGACAAAGCACCCAGGTAAAAAAGCACCGAGGTAATTGAATAATAACCTTAAGATAATGTTTAATTCTTGCTCTGTGATGAAGAGAACTTATCTGGGAAATGACCTTTATATCTTCTGACCTCAAAATGCACACAGGAAACAAAAAGCTCCCAAAGTTTCGTAAAAAGCAATGGTATAAGCAGAAACTCTTCTTGTTTACTCCCATAGTCACCAGGTCTTAAGAACTGAACTATATATGAGGAAACAATATCACTCAAGTTGGCAACTGATCTTATTAAGGAATCATCTGCAAGCTGACAACACAGCAACTTTAAAAGTGACTTTTATCGATCTAACAGAATGTCAGTTTCATGAAGATACTGAGTGTAGTAGAAGTAGATCCCATAGGCAAGTATACAGTACCATACGTTTCTTTCAGAAATAATTTCCTTGGCATATTAGCAATTATAAGTGTCCTTACAGAGTAAGCTTGTAAAGTAATTCCATATTACAAATGAAGGTCATTACTCCTTGAAATATTAAAAGCATTTTTATATTGTAAAAAATTATTTGATTACAAATAATATGATATTCAGTTGGCTAAATGTTGCATAAAGTGTACATATTCAGAAATAACAAAACTAAAACTGATTTTCAGATTCACTGGTATATTTAGAGTATTAAAATATGCATCCTATATCATTTACTTTATGCAGACCTTTCATACTTTATTTTCATAATCAAAGCACTTTTTGTTTTCTGAAGAACATAATTCATTTTCAAGTCCCAGTTTTTTGATGGTTTGTTTTAGCACTGCACAGAACAGCTAAGTTCCTATATACTTTCTGACTCATGAGTAAATTTTGTCCTGTTTGCAGTAATTATAATGATCTTTGCAATTCATTATTTCTTTTCATTAAACATTCATGCTTTTTGCTAATAGCAATATTTCCTTATCACTTACATTGTCAGGATTTTTATTCCCTATTTAATATAAAATACATTGTATAAAACACAATGTATAAAATACATTGAAATATGTTGACTTCACAAATTTACTAAGCCTGAATTTTCCACTATAACAATTTCTGCATAAATAAAAAAATGATTCTAATATATGCATTTGGGGAATAATTCACTGCAGTATATTGTTTATCAGAAGTTGATCACCCATTATTTATTAGTCTTGAGGATCCTCTATCTGTGAGAATAAATTTACTCAAAAGTAGGAAGTAGGAAGATTTCCTGCAAAAATAAAGTGAGTCTACTCAATTCTTTCTTCCTTTAACTTATCATTTGTTGGTGTCTTTATGATGTAGGTTTGTTGGTAGAGTACCTATGGATGACCTACAGCATATGTGAAGACTTCTATATATAGTATTAAACTCTTCATAAAACTGTCTCCAATGCTATAAAACATATCATTTATGTTCTGAACATGCAAAGATGAATAGGACTATTATATTTGAAAAGTTTACTTTGGAGCTCAATAGCAATGACAAAACTGTAAAATGCTCAAAATTAGTGTTCAAATAGTAGTTTGTACAGTTATTCAGTTACATCAAAATATACAAAATAACTCATTGGGAAATTTTGCTATGTTTGACTATGCCCTCTCCATAATATATATATATATATATATATATATATATATATATATATATATATGCCTCTATTTACTAGATATATAATATATATGTATATATAATTTTTAATTTTCCAAACATGAATTCATTACAGAGATTCACAGCATACCTTTTCTTCTTTTGAGTAAGATATGAATTTTTGACAAAATGCTACCACTGTCATTCATTGGAAATATCACCAGTATGAAAATTTTGGGGAAGATCAAGATAAACTTCTAGGCTTAAAAATAGTTTGGGACGTGAAATAGAGAATAAAATAAAAAGGTGATTTTACTAAAAAGGATTATCAGGATACTTTATTGATTTTTAATCTAGGGGATAATTGATGAATATATATGTATCCTTGGCCTCATGGGGATTTATGATTGTCTATGATGATGACTAGGATAAGGATACACTTATTTTTTGAAGATTGTATGCATTTTACTACCATTAGCACATTTTGTTTTGTGGCAAAGAGAATATTTTCATTTTTTCATTGTTTGGTATAAAAATTTTTAAAAGCTTAAAAATAGAAAAATACCAGTAATAGAAAGAATTGTTGTTTTAACTTAACAATACATACTCTGTAGAATGATTAATGAATGGCATTTATTAAACTGAAGGAAGAATTAATAACAATATTACAAAATGAAAGAAATGGTTGACTAGGTCACTAGATCTTATATTCATATTATTTAAATGTGCTCTGTTTGTGATTTTTTTTAAGGTAAGATGTCTATTTTATCTTATTTTACTTTTTCCCATAGACATGACAGTCTTTAAAAGAGGAGTAATTTGCTTATTCTATATCTATTATGACTCACATTTGTCCTTTTTAAAGTCTTATCTCAACTGATAGAATAATACAAAAAAAAAGAAAGAAAAGAAAAATATACTTTCAAGGGAAAAATAATATAAATGTGATTCATTGTTCAATAGTATTTTTTTGAACACCAAATGAAATATAGAAACATACCACAATTTGCAGTATGATGATGGAGCAAATACTTAAAATTGGAGTTAGAGTAATGTTCAAGAAACACCTGCTCTCCTTAATGTGAACTTGATATGCTATGAATTCTCTAGCCTAAGAACTCTTATATATAGTATACATTGGTTTTCATTTCCTTGAAATTACCATATGAAATCAAGTACGCGAAATGTCTATAAGCTTATAATCTAAAATAAAGCTATATTTTTCTTTGACTTTTTCAAACATTAAATTCACTTCTATTTATAGATTTACTTATATTATTCCCATATTTTTGGTCACTGATAAAAACCTCCCTTTCATGTATTATATATTCAATAAAATCTTTTAGTTAAAGTCTCAGTAGAATCAAGGTTTTTAATTCTTCTGGCATTCATGTCGTGAGGTTAAAATTCAATATTTTCTCCTTTTAGTAGACAAAGTACATTTTACTTAATAATTTTTTAGTCCCAAGTAAAAAACCTAAAAACTAATTAAACAAGTATGACTGAATGTGGAAAACCATCTAAGAATATTTTCTGTAGTTTTGTTTCCTTTAGTAAAAATGAAATAGCAATTCCAAGAATTCAGTGACATATGTAATACTCTGAGACTGATAATCACCTTTGTTCTCTAGTTTCAGAGTAAGCATGTGAGGATTTGGCAATTTTATGATTTGTTAGAAAAATTAATTCTCTTGAAGCTCCTCAAACTTGTTTTTATTTTACCTGAAGTGTGAATTTAGATGATTGTATGTTGTAGCACATCATAAAAAATTTAAGAGTACCAGCTGGATCCAAAGCCTGCTTAAAGAGTTTATTGAGTCTATATTCTGTTGTCTATCTGATATCACCATTTATGAATTCCATTTTTGCAAGATACAAATATCTTAAAATGAAAAGCAAATGAAAAAACAGCTCTTAACAATCTTCTGAATGCTTTCATCTCAACCATATATATTTTGGTATTTGTTAAAAATGGTAATTTATGTAAAATTGGATATATGCTTTAATAATGAAGTTACCTATTATCAATTAGTTTTAATAGAAATATTTGATACTTATGAAGTTCACATTCCTATGGATGTTAAAGAATATGATAACCTTAAAACCCAAACAATATTTGAATAATAAATGTAAAATTAAATATGGGCAAAAATTAACCTAGTTTGTATTAAACACACCCATACACACACACACACACACACATATATACATACATACATATGTAATTTTATTAGCATGATGTACTTCCTTCATAAAAATCCTATAAATATAGACTTTTTATTGACATAGCCTTCTGACTCTTGCTAATTATTTTTGTGTAACTACTATATTTCTACACCTGGTATTAGAAACTCCTGAATATTTTCTAAGTTAATGACACATACTTGGCACTATAAATACCTGCTGGAAAGTCATAGGATCATTGAATGTTATAGCTCAAAGGGAATTAGAAAATTTTGATGCTCTTTAAATTTTTATCGGAATGAAATCTTCCATTGATTCAATCACATTAAAGCCATACAAGAGTAATCGCCTCAATGCAAATGGGCAGGAGGCCTCGAATTCAGGCTTTTCATTGTTCTCCTATTTATCCACCTTCTTATTACCTTAATGTGGCCTTGGAGAATGCTCTTGTAGATGATATATCTGAAGTCCAAAGTAAAGTACATGTTGATGATCATACAGCTACTTAGTGGCAATCTTGATTGGAATCCAGTTGTCCAGAGTCCAGACAAATAATCTTTATTTCTAGCCTCCTACATGAGTTGGTGATGTTTATCTTACAAATAATATGTAACTTGTCAGCAGCACACTGAGTCCTGTTTCTTACTTTTGATTGGCTATGAAATTCAATGGGGAATGACAAAAGAGAAACAAGTTAGAAATAAAATGTGGTATGTGGTAGAGCTGCTCATGTATTTTCTAGTTTGTTTTTTTTTTTTTTTACATTGTCTCTTTTCTATTTGTGCATTTGGGATCTGCTTCTCAGGTATCATGCCTTAGAACTTTATCCACATATTATTCAACCATAGTTCCTAAAATGAATTATCTTTCCTTCTGTGTCAGGTAGTGAATTGCTTCCTACCTGTTATCATTTTTTCCATCTTACTTGGTTACAGTATACCTATTTGTTTTTATAAAAGAATAGCCATGTGAAGGACTACATTTTGCATTCACTCTAAGAAGTAAATTAAGCCTTGTGACTTAGTTCCAGTCAAATGAAATAACAGTAATAGCTCTTAGATGGGATTTTCAGAATGTCTGGCTAAAAGAGAAACAGACAGTGGATGAGGCATTGCATACCCTCTCTATTATTATTCATAATATTGCTTATTTTTCTATATACTATAACTTCAGTGCCACCGTTATAGTGACCTTTCACAAATGTAAATCAGATGATCATCTCACTGCCTACTTAAACGCTATCAATAATTCTCAGTCTCACTTAAGTTAAATGAAAACTCCATAGTCTTGAAAATAAAATCTACCTGTCCATTACCTCTATGGCTTTCATAATTCTTATTAGTTTCTCCTTCCGGTACTTCACTGACTTTAGAACTTTATCAGGTTTTCGAATGTGCCCAGACCCTTTGTAATTATTTTGTTAGAATACTTTCCCTAGATCTCTTTATGATTGGCTCCTTATCATAGAAATTTCAAATTAAATTCACCTTTTTAGAGATACTTGTCCAATCACTCTATCCATTCAGACTATTCATTTCTCTTGTAGTGTGATGTTCTCTACATATTAAAGTATTTTACTCACTGTGTCTTCTCATGAGAGCAGTGTTTGAGAACTTCCTAATTGCTGCTGGATTAGGATACTCAATGAGTATTGTGCTTGAATAGTTATCCATGTGGTTCAATATGGCATTCATTATTTTCTACTTTAAGAAATAGCCATATATATGTTTTATATGTATATGTATATATATATATGATATATATATATATATCATCATCAATTCTATTGAAGGATAAACTCCAACCTGTAGTCATACTGCTCCACATCTGTTTCACTTTATAGAAAAACAATTTAGCATTAACCAATTGGCTGTAAGCTTTTAATCATGTCAACAATATTTGTTAGTTGATATATGTTAAGGGTATTCTCCTGCTTTATTTCAGTATTTTCCACAATACATTCCTATTTCTTTCACTTTCTTGGAAATTCTTTTGAGTATATTAAATGCAGCTCCTCCAATACAGGATCCCATTGATTATATGTGTATCTTTGGCTGAAACATATGGCATGCCTTGTAAGTATATTTAATTTATATATATATAATATATTTTCCTTATTTTTAGTACTCATAGTGATGCTTGTTCTATCTACCCATGTTGTTCTCTGTACATGAAATTATTTTATAGTGCTGTGTAGTATTATATTATAAGCAAATGCTATAAAGTAACCTTATTTTATAGTGATAGAAAGTAAATTTTCTTTCTGTCATCATATTTAAAATTTCATATTTAAAACTTCTCAAGTAAGTACTATAATGATCCCTTCATAGAGAAAATATATTATATTATAATGTCAAAATTAAAAATCTGTGCTCACTTTTTACCATCAATTAAATTATTTTATGGTTAACACCAGAAAATGCATTGTTACATACACAATCTACAGGAGAATCATACTTGTCATCAAGAAATTTCTGCATTCCATGGAACTCACTAGGAAAAAAAAAAAGAGTGTATGAGCAGTCAACATTGTGTCTTAGTTTTTCCTTGTACTTCCTGCTGAAAACATTGACATTCCTTTATGAACATTGACATTCCTTTATAAACATTCAGTTAAGACTACTGATTGAAAAATAGTTGATTCCATATGGTCACTTGGAGATACAAATTTTAATAAATGTATTAAAGATATTAAAGTATGATTAACATTACTTTTCAGAAAATTATAACACACATAAAACATATTTATATATTATATATGCATATATAAACATATAAAATATATGTTTATATACTGCCTTCATTATAAATACCTCCTTCATGATAATAATGCTGTGCATGATCTAACATATTTTACTGCTTATGCTTTTGTAATTTTAAACAATATATGATGGGCAGCTCTTCTGCCAGCCTGTGACTATGTAGACATTTCTTTTCATAAACTTCTTCCCTTTGCAAAATAGCAGCAACCCTCTACCCTACTGTGTCTAGGCAGGTCTCTTTCACTTTCTCCTTTTCCTAAAAAGTTTATTCTTTTAAAATGTAAAATAACCCGTTTGACTTATGCTTGATTGCTTTTTTCTTTGTTATTATGTTTACCTCGGTCATAAAAGTATTTTTTTATTTAATATTGAGTTTGTTTCTTGATCCCTTAAATGTATTTTTTTTAAACAGAATGTCCTTTAAAGTTTCTTTCCTTCTCTTTGACCATGGTTTATTAAATCTATCAGTTTTGAATGTGTCTGGATATGTCTGTACAGGTGACACAAAACATTCTGTAGAAAGACTGCACTTTTACTACATCTGTAAGTCAGAGCTAATTGCAGGTTGAGAAAAATTTTTAAAGTCATTTTTGTGATATAAAGCTGAATTAACAAATATTCAAAAAAAAGGGAAAACATGTTTATCTTAAGTCATGGGTATGCCAATTTTAAGGGAAGGTACTTATATAAAATATAAAATATAAAATATGTTTATAATAGTCTATAAATGTAGTTATAAGTTTAAATATGTAGTTCTATTAACTTATATAAACAGAAGAGTAAAAGTATCAATAGGTAAGGCTATTAACCTTGGGTTATATCTTTTGTGAAACTACAAAAGTCAGTCTGCTTCAAATTATTAACAGTTCATTTTTCTACCAACCTTCAAAACCTAGACTGCAAGTAAACTTCATAGTACTTTTTGAAGAGAATATATCATGGCTTTAAAAAAGAATCTGGATTCTCAGGTCAGCTGTAAAGTAAAGGGTATTACACCTGAAGCAAGACCCACATGGAGGTCACCAGCAATTCTCCTGGATGTTTTTCCTAAAATTAAACTACAAATACTATAAATACGAGTTCATGAAGCTGCAAGGAAATATTGCTTACCTAATATTGTAACCCCTGAAGTGACATTTGAGATCTAAGTGGCACTTTTGTCTCAGAAATAAGACCCAAACAACATGTTTGTGTTCAAGGGGAAAAAAATAAGGTACTCTAGTGTCAAATAGAGATCATGGAAAGAAACTTAGAAGTAAGTCAAAAATCTTTATCTAAAGCACAAACTCTCTTATCTAATAGGTTACTCTGCCTATCGGTACTTAAAAAAATAATTTCTAAATGTTGTTTTTATCATTTTGTGAAAATATTAATATTAGCATATAATTATCATTTAAAAATATTAATGAACAATAATTCTCTTTATCCCTTCCCTCAAGCACTCAGTTTTCTTCCTGGAGGCAACCTCTGATACCACTTCTTCTTCCATCTCTTCTTTGAGAGTCTATCCCTTTATGAGCAAGTTATATACTGAGACAAGTTCAGCATGTACAATGCAAGGTCAAGGGTCAACATTCACATAATTATGCTTGTTTTTCTAATATTCTTTTATCTGTCTTGATGTAAAATCATGACTTTCTCCCTGTAGTTCTCTTTGTCTTAGCTCATCTTTTATTGGCAAATAAAACTGTTCAAAAAATAAGTAATCTTGTAATACAATAAATCTGGGCAATATTTCTTTCTCTTAGAATGTTGAAAACATGCTCTTTCACCAGTTCAAGTTCCAAGTGAAAGAATTGGGGGCAACAATAAAAAGACATTTATAAAACAGTACTGATCTTCTTATTTTATATTACCAATGTCATCATAGATTCTCCAGCCCAAACAGAATAAATTTTAATGTATAATCCTTGAAATGAATCAATCTCCTGAAAAGACAAGTGGATGGATTTCAAAGTAGATTCAAAATAGATTCTGGTGTTTTTTTTTTTTTTTTTTTTTTTCTTTGAGATATTGCTTTTCTTTTTATTGAGGTAATATTGCTTTATATTTTTATGTTTTAGAACTTTAGAATTTCATCAGGTGTTGTTAATATACCATGCCTACCACTAAACACCCACATTTCATCTTCTAATTTGTATGCTTCCTTTCCATTTTGTCCTTATCCCCCCTCCTCTCTCTCTCTCTCTCTCTCTCTCTCTCTCTCTCTCTCTCCCTCTCTCTCCCTCTCTCTCCCTCTCTCAACCCCTCTACACTGGTAGCTCAGTAGTCAGAATTTTAGCATTTGTTGTTAATTTGTTTTTA
>PVHY01002055.1:69515-128017 GCA_004024945.1 Uropsilus gracilis | reverse complement strand
GGGTGGGGGAGGGGTCACCTATGCCCACCAGGGCCTGTGTGTGCCCACAGTGGCCTTGGACACCAAGCAGCTTAGGGCCTGGTCACCATGTGACGGGCACCAAATTGGCAGGAAAAAAAAATATCTCTTGGCAATTTGGTGCAACTCATGTGGTGGCTGCACCCTAAGCTCTGGGAGGTCCAGGAGCCACTGCCCTGGGAAGACGGGGAGAACAGCTGTGCTTGGCCCTGCCCCTTTCTTCCCAGTGCATCCCCTCCAGTGTGCCTGAACCTGGAAGAGATGGACCTAGGGGTGAATTTAGAGCTGGGACAAGGTTAGCTCAGAAGGTTCTCCAGAGGAAAGCGTGGATGAGAAAAATAAGCTCTGATCCTTGGAAACACATAGGCCCTCTGGGAGAACTGAACTTATCCATCTCTCTACCTCTGGAAGCAAGGACATAAACTTGCACTTACAAGATACAGACTGCATGCTGGGCACTTTCACATTCCTTGGGGGGTTTAAGCCCTAATAGTCCTGGGGCAGGCATTAGAAGAACATGTTTTGCAGCTGTAGAGACTGATAAGCAGACAGTTCTAGGTCTCAGCTGCAAAACAACAGGGGTAAGTTGGAAATCAGCTTCTGTGACTCCCACCTCAGTGCTCATTCCCTACACTGCTCTGGGCTCCACCTCCCCACCCCTCGATACTGTTAATAAAAAGAGCAACCTAACCACATGGAAAATGGACTCTTAGTAATTTCAGCTTTCAACTGATGCGCTGTGTATTCGGGAACAGCTCATGTGTCTGCTCACAGGGCTGAGGCCACCATCCCTCATCCATGGTCTGGCTCACTCATTCCCATCAACCCTCTCTCCTCCCCCTCCTCCCCACATGATCTGATAGCCAGGGCGGGTGGGCCAGGCTGCCATCCCCCTGCAAACAATCCCCAGCCCATCTTGGGGCAAGAGGCCCCAACAGCTGCTGACCCCTGTCCCCGCCATCCCTGGAGTCATCTATCTTTAATGAGGAAGAGGATGCAGAGGGGGCACCCTGGGCTCAGAAGGAGACAGGAGAAGAGGGGAATCTGTTGCCAGAGCCTAGCCCCGGCTGCAGTCAGCACTTGGCTCTTTCTCCCTCGGAGGACAAAGGGAATCCTGTGGTTCAAGGTTTCCTGGTCATCCCTCCAGTTCTCATTACAAGCAGCAGCTCCCCGATGTTCCCCACTGATGGTCGGGTTGCAGTTCTCTAGCTCTGAGCTGCCCTGACAGGCAGTTGTCATGGGAACGACAGGCCAAGATGTCGCTCCTGGGGACAGTGGAGACAGAGGTGAGCAAAATTGATGGAAGAGATGTCTGGTGTGTCCCTTCCCCCAGCGGGGAGCCAAACTAGAAGATGCCTGAGTAGAGAATTTTGCACAGGAGTGCCAAGCCCTGGCTGGAGACTAGGGGATGGCTCAGGTGGCTCTAGATAGGCCCTTCCTCTATACCTTGGCTCCTGGGGTGTCAGTCACACCACCTTAGGCCTCTGCAGTGAATGATTTCAGGGTCTGTTGGATGATATTTGACTCCTTTGAGGCTTTCAATTACAAATGTTTGGCCTGATCTCCTATGATTTCTCTACCTGTTTCTTCCACCCATCCAGGGTGGAACCCATCAGCTACCTCCCAAGATCACACCTCTGCTTGCTCCATCATTCCTATTGTGCCTTTAGAAAGGGCCTTCCCCACTGACTTTACTCCTGTCCCAATGAATAGTTCAAGTTGCCCTGGCCACTTCTTCAGCTCTGGAACATTTGGTGACTGAGTTGCTTGGTCCAGGAGTACATGGGGCCTCTACAGTAACAGCTCCTGGTTGGCCAGTCTGGTCTCCCCACTATGTAGCCATTTACGTACCCCCCTCCCACTCTCATCCTGGGCAGCACAGAGTAGATGAGTGACAGTGAGCAGCCTTGTCCCCTGGGAAATGCAGACTTGCCTTGCTCCTGGTCCTGTCTAGCAGTCTCTGCCAGGGTCTGTAACACTCCTGCCACAGTCTGCCGCTGGCCACGCCTCTTTACACATCTCTGCCTCCAGGGCATGAGCCACATGTTACCGTCCCTGCATGCTGCATACAAGCGTCTGGCACGGGGCCTGGGACATGATAGGCCCTCAATAAAAGCCTGCTACACAAACACATCCCTTGGGCAGGGATTCAGGTGGCACCCTGACACTATGACCTGCCACACCTGTCCTGCCCTGGGCTCTCAGGTGCACAGATGACACGAGGAGGTGCCGCAAGTCCCCACTTGCAATCCTCCAGGCGCTCTGCTCCTGCAGTCTCCCCACACCATTCACTCTCTAGCTCACCTTCTTTGGGCAGCTTTTCTGCAACCCCTTCATCCCAGCTTCTTAACCGATGGTCTTGCTTCTGCCTTGAAAATACCAGCAGCAACTCTGCCAGCTTCTCTGTCTAGATGGGTGCCCCAATGGCTGGGACCCCATCTCTCTGTGCTGTCTCTGCAGGTGCCTGTTTAGGGCTCCGCCTCTGGTCCTCCCTGCAGGGAGACCCAGAGATGGTGGTTCCCCATAAACACCTGGCTGGCCCCTCGCTCGCACAGCTTTGTCTTCCTCTCTGACATCTTAGCCTCAGTTCTCTCTTGTCAGACACAAATCAGACGGAAATGACTCCCCTGACACCATAAATGCTTTAATGGAGATGAGGAGCTCGTTGTAAAGATTTCCCTGCATTTTGTAGGTTATTACAAACTCCGATTACCAGGGAGCCAGAGCTGTTTTCCTGGACAGGTCAACGACTATACTTTACTGAACACACACACTAGAAAAAGCTATAATAAAAAGCTTTGCCAGCCCAGACTCCAATCTGGTGCTGTCACCTCATGCCAGTACCCTGTTTCCCAGAGGGACCCTGGGGACCCTCACCCAGTCAGCCCTTAGGCGACGGTCCTCTGACCCCAGGCACCTCTGCCACCCCACACAGCAATCACAGCTGTACTAGGTGCCCCTCTGCTCGTCACTGTCCTCATCTGATAGGCAGCAACCCTGTTGTGTCCAGTGCCTGACACAAGCTTGTCAAATGCATATACACAGAGCTAAGTGGTGAGAATGCAGGGAGAAGGAGAGATGCAGCTGCAAGTGGCAACATGGCTGGGAAGACTGGGACTCGGGCAGAGGGAGAGAGAGGAAGCCCCAGAGGTGAGCAATACTTGTGCGTGACCCATGACTGAGAGGTGGAGGTGTATCTTTTCAGACTCCTTGCTGTCAGGATACCATCTCCTGAGCCTGTTGTTAGGCCCCTGGACAGAAGCCAGGCTGGGAAAACAGGTGTCATCTGTGTTCAAGCTCAAAATATGAAGGCCTGCGTTCAGACACACTCCAGGCTTCCTGGGAGGTGCTGTGGTCAATCCTGGGAGGCCAGCAAGCCGCACCCTCTCCTTTCCTCTAGACAGAGCCGCCTCATGGCTGCTATCTGCACCACTCTCAAGTGTCTCCCAGAAAGGAAACCCCACAGCCTCCTAAGCCAGAGGGGTGTCAGACACAAGCTCATTCCTTACCACAGAGTGGGGACTGGGTCTATATCTGGACACACCTATACTTTAACCTGGAACACCTGTGTCCCTCCCCATTCTCTGCAAGCACACCTTTCCATCCATCCATCCATCCATCCATCCATCCATCCATCCATCCATCCATCCATCCATCCATCCATCCGCCCACCCACCTATGATTCCATTCACATATGAAAGCACTCACTCAGACTATCTTCTTTGTGCCAAACACTGAGTCAGTCTCCAGGATAAAAATGAAAACAAACAGAATAACTGCTCTTTTTTTATTTGGTCCCCAAATCTCTTATTCCAGGGAGCCTTCTCTGATGTCACACTTAATCACACCCACCCCTGGGTCTCAGCTCATGGTCTCTTTCACACAGGTTCTCAATTGGGGATGTTTGGAGAACTCTGGACACAGTTTTGATTGCCATAACTTAGGGGGCTACCACCATCCAGTGAGTGGAGGCTGGAATGCTACTGAGCATCTTACAATGCACAGCACCCCCCCTGCAAAGAATGACCTGGCCCTGAGTATTGACAGATGAGGTTGACCCCACCACCAACTGTCCTGTCATGGAGCATTATTAACCTGAAGGATGCTCAATCCCCAAGTCCTAGACAAACTTCCTTCAGGGCCCCATCCATGTAATGTACTAGCTAGAGCTGCTCATGCCAGGTTGGAGGGGACAGGAACTCCCTGGATTAAACACAAGAACGCAGAGCCACGTGCAATGCTCATTTTCCTGGGATGAGGGGTCTGAGACCAGGAGACTCAAGAGGCATGGGCTGGGAGTGCAACATGGTTGTGTGGCCAGGTCACTCAGAGACAGAATACTGACCAACTCTGGGGGTTCTGCTCCCCCTGACCCCAAGCTCTTCAGCACCTCTAGCAGAGTTTCCATCACACCCCCACAGCTACTCGCCTCTCTTCAATCGTAGGTCGGAATTCTAATCAGAAAAGTAAGCTCAGCTCCCTTCCCTGGGTTTCCCTCTGAAGCCTCACCATCAGTGCTGCTCCGAGGAAATTAAGTTACAACAGAAAAGAGGAGGGCTTGCCCCAGAGCTCCCTCAGAATGCTCCAGCATAACAGGGCATTTTTTTAGGTGGGTGTCCTACAGCTCATTGCTTTTTGGAAGTCCAAGAAGATCCCTGATTAATCACTAATTGGTCACAAAGCTGGTACCCAAGCTTCTTCCAGTTTCCACTGAGTAAACTGAGGCCTTAAACTCAAGGTGAAGGGTGAGCAGGCAACAGACCCAGCAACCCAGATTGCTTTTTCTTCCACTATTACTGGAGACAGGATTTATCAAAGAGAGAATCCAGTTCATTCTATCATGTCAGGGGACAGGGGACAGAGATAAAAGGCCATCTGACTCCCTGCTGGCAGCCACAGACGCTAATGAATCCTTTGCTTCCGAAGACGATTATCGGACAGAATAATTCATCGCTAAAGATTAATTGGACTAATTATGTTGGCTCTCAGAATCCCTGGAATAATTATTTTCTACCAGGGCGGGTGTCAGTGATAATTGTGTGATATCTGAGCCTCTTCCCCAGAGTGAAAGTCCCTCAGAAAGGGATCCCTGGTTTTGAACAGTGAGCAAAATGCAAACACCACAGATGGCTAACTGCTAGCTTAGCTCTGATCTGGTTAAAAGGTGCCCATATTTTGCATGGAATTCCTTATTTCACGGAAAGTTGTCATTTCTAATATCCCAGATTACCTTCCTCACACCCTCACCCATTGTATTCTTCAAAACATCCACTTTTTCCAGGAAGTCCTCTTTGATTGCAGGGGGGACAGGGGTCCTCACACTGTCTGCATTCACATCCTTGCCAAGACCTTTCTCCTCCCATGCCTCCTGAAGCATGATGACCAGGGGAAGCTTGATGATCTGAAATAAGCTGAAGCACAGTAACCTAAGAAATGCAGCCTAGGGGACTCAATAAACAACCCATGGCTGACTCAGTTTGCAGGTATGCAGCCCAGTTTCTTCTCCAGTCTTCCTCATTCTGTCTCCATCATGTCAGACTATAGGATACCATCAGTGATAGCCCACCCAGAACAACAGAACATGCAAAGTAATTTAGTGTAAACTCTAAATTCCTCTTAGGGGCATTCAGCCTTGGGATAAGAATCCACTGAGTCAGTACTGGTACTAATAAACCTGCTTCTTGCCAGCCCTGGTGTCCTTGTTCTGAGTGCCAGCTTCCACCTCCATCACCCTCACTCCACCAAAGAGCCAAGAACCTCTGAACTGTACACAAGGGAACTATGACTCTCAACATTCACCATACAGCCAGGGCCATGACAATCCTGCCACCACTTCTTCAAGTCAAGAGACAGTGACCTGGCTATGTGTATAGAACTCCAGAGGCTCAGGGCACAGCAGAGGAGTTCATGCTTAAATAAAACCTAAAACTTAGTGAATCCGACACATTTGTTCCTCTGCATTATCACTTGTCTGTTACATGGAGATGAGATAGAAAATGGCTGGGCAGCAAGTCATTCTTCTAAATCACACACAGCCAGGATGCTCAGGAACATACTGCTGGGGTGCTAGAGGGGAGATGAGCACCTCTGGCTCTCCACTGCTTCCCTCCGACACAGGGCTTTGTAGGAACTAACTTCTGTTCTCCCCCCATCAGTCTTCAGAGTAAATCCATTTCAGGAGAGGGGGTGAGACCATATTAATCAGCTTTGGGCTCTATTCTACACTGAACTAATATCCAGGGTGTGTGGTGGCAACCTTTAGAATCAGACAAACCTGAGTTTGAATCCTGGTACTAGCTACCATGAGGCGTCATGACTCATGACTCTCAGTCAAGAGTCTTAATGTCCAAATGTTATTTTTATTTCACCTGTAAAATGGAGGCATTCTCTGTGTTTCTTAGCAATGGAGGGGCGATTAAATGAGACAACAGATAAGAAGTTTCTAGCACACAAGGCAGACACCCAAATGTTAGCAGTTACTATTGCTCTCAACTCCTTTTCTTTATTATTGTAATTAGTATTGTTAATTATCACAAATGGGGAAGACTGTTCACCTTGTTCCTCTTTGCTCATGAACCTGAGGTTCTAAACAGGGATCCTAAGCTTTTGACTTTTATCAGTCTTCCATCTTTAATCTACCTCCATGGAGGAAATCTACTAGGGACATAAAATTCATTTCCCCTCCCTTCATCCAGGGCTAAATACACATTTGGTGACAGGACTTAAGGAAAGATGACATATCCTTCTACCCAACTCTTACTAGGGAAAAAAACTCTCCTGTAGAAACTGCCTAGATGCCATCAGTGAAACATATTTCAGTTCAGTGCAAAATCCTTGGAGTGATAGTCATTAGTTAGTCGTCAAAGGCATAATTTACTTAATTGTGTGTATATTCCCTGCATCATCTCTGTATTTCAGCAGACCTTTCCAAATGCTGTGTGTTATAAAGCCTTTTGAAGAGAGAAAGGAAAAAGTACTTGCCAGGAACTGAAAGGTTCCTGTTAATGGGTGACGATGCATAATCACAAAATACCTTTCACACCAGGATGGAGTTTCTGAGTTAAGTGACAAAGCAGTTGCTGCTGGAGCTTTTTGCAATGGCAGCAAAAGTGAGCCAGCTCCTGCCATCAGTTCTTCCCGCAGTGGTTGGGGAGGGATGATGCAAGCAGGCAGCAGGAGCTGGCTATGCTCCAGAAAAAAAAAAGGGGTAGATTGCTGCCGGAAGCTGATTTAAGGGCTCTTTAGGAAGCAGAGGTGGCAAGATAAGTGGCCAGAGAAAAGCCTACCTACAGAAGCTGTTGAAACAGGCAAATGGACTAGAGTGGTGGGGGGCAGGGAGTAGCAAGCTGATGTAAGTAACTGTAACTTTGCAACAAAATCACAGGATGTTCAGGGCCCCACCCAGTAGTGGGAGAAGTGATGGGGAAATGCCAGGGACACACTGAAAGCAAACTTCAGGTGCAGTGAGCAAGAGGGCATTCAAAACACTTTGCAAAGACTGCACCCCTCCTATTAAAAATGAGTTGACTGAATTTGGAAAGTGTTTTGTCCTATAGTTTATCAGACAGCTTTTCAAACACTTGGATGAAAGAAATGATGCTTTGATACAATTTGGGGCTCTGTGGCCTCAGGTGAATGTGTAATAAATTGGTGAGCTGAGGACAATTTGATTGTCAGTTTGTAAAGCAAGCCCAGATTGGCCAGTGCGGTCTTGCAGACAAGAGCTCAAGGGCTTCTAGTGTGTTCCAGATCAAGGACTGTGGACTCAAATGGCAGATTTGAAAGACATACAGGTATGGGTTCTACCTGACTATGTTTCCTGAACCTGTTCCTCATTTGTAAAATGACTTCAAACCTGCGAAAGCTGTTTAGAGGCATACATATACCTTGATCACCACTGCAGGGAGAGGAAGGTTTGCTGCTGGGCTGGGGACAGGCAGGACTTCCAGGGAGGCCTCTGCTGTCAGCAGGACCGGAACCCAGACGATCTGGTCTCACACTAGGAAGTATGAGGTGTTGGGCGAACCAGATACAGAAGAAAATGAGCAGAAACACCCATACATGGCATAATGGAAACCTTGTGACAATTACAGACTTTGCTACAGAACATCACCTACAGGAAAGTGAAAGCTAATTTTCCTGCAGCTGGGGGTAAGAAGTCTCCTGGCAGCTGCAGGAATGCACATCTATTGCTGGGCAGAGCTGTGTTTCTCTGAACTTGCTTACATTCAACAGACACCTGAGCACTGGTGATGTGTTCCCTGAAGTCCTTGAAGACTGTGACTCCAAACAACTGAGATTTTGAAAGGAAGGTCTGAATGAACCACCAGGTAGGAGGCATCAGTCTAACTGACATTTAGCTACACACATACAACTGTAGATATGTGCATATACACCTGTGTACTCATATGTGTATATCCTATCGCTGTCACTGAGATGGGTCTCTAATACCCCAGCGATAATGAGCACACCCAGCATCTAGATCTTGGTTTCTTAAATCATCTTCCAACAAAAGCAATGGTTGATTCTTGTATTCAGGCACATAATATTCGAGATGGGCCTGGAACATGTTCTAGGGTTCAAAAACAAGGAAATAGAGGGGGGAAATGATTTGAGTGTGTCAATGTGACACAGATGCCAATTGAAAGAGCTCCCCCAACATCTGAAGCTAAAGCAATTTGTGCAATAAAATAGAAAACATTCTTATAATATGATTATAATCCAAAGCATAAAATGAATATCCACGAGTAAACACTGATCTAATAAATAAATAGAATTATAGCTCTGGTAGAGAAGGCAATGTAGACAGACACTCCCCCACGTAGGCGGCAGAACTTAATTTCCCTCTCCTTCTTTGTGGGCTGCTTGTACAGGCTTCCTTCTAAAGAGCACATCACAGAAAAAGGGGAGGTAGGAACTGAACAAAAGACTGCTTTAGCCAGATGATTTAGGTCAGCATCAACATTGACAAGTCACATAGCAAACACCCTTCCTATGATATCAGGAGAACACTTTCTCTGTGGTCTTCCTCCCCAAAACTCAGAGACCCCATCTAACCATGAGAGAAACATTAGAAAAACCCATGTTGAAGGACATGCTACATTCTACAAACTAAACTACAAACTACTGCAAGTGGTCTTCATGACATTGACACCAAAGGCTAGAGAAATCTGAGAAACCATTAGTTTCTGAGGCTCCAAAGAAGATGTGTTGAGTAAATACACTGTAGCATCTGGATGTGATCCTAGGTAGAACAAGGACATTAGGCAGAAAGAGAAGAGACCCAAATAAGGTACAGTCTTTGGCTAGTGCAATGTACTGGTCTCGGTACAATGCTGTAGTGTCATAATCCACCAAAGTGATGAGAGATGCTACTGGCAGGGGTCACGACATGGGGTACATGACCATGGTGAGCTGTCCTTGCAACTTTTTGATAAAATGTAAACATTTATTAAAATATAAAAAGCAGCACAGCTGATTCTGAGGCACCAGGGTGACCTATGATGTAGATGATACTGAGGAGAATAAAATAATGAGCAATTTGTTGATGCAGTTAACAAAGCCTGACGGAATGAAGGAGGGATCCCTGCCGACTAGTAGCCACAAGAGTGAAAACAAGCAGCTCAGCTGCCAAGTGCTGTCTGGACTGCCATAGAGGTCAAACAAAAGTTTCCTGATGGGGCCAGGGGGACAATCAAGAAAAATATTTTTAAAGGATGGGAAATATTTTTACAGAATATGGAAGAAGCTGGTGTTTCAGGCTGGGGATATATCTTAATTCAAGAAAAGGAAGACAGAAAATCTAGGGCAGATTCTGGGAACAGCAAGAGTCCATCTTATCCAAAGGGTGGGAAGTATTCACCACACAGTCCTAGTGGCCATGAATCCCACAGAATATTCTGCTAACAAAGGACTCCATGGACAAACACACGGGAGATTTCCCTTCCTGGTGAGCCACAAAGCCCACAAGTAGATAAGGTTCTGGAAAGTCCTACAATAAATAAACCTACTTAACCTTTTCAAGCCAGAGTTTCCTAGATTTATTTGACCCACAGGGTCTTTTATTTTTAAGCAATGTCAATTAAGGAGTTTTGTAGAACTCCCTCAGGGAAATGCTGGCAGATGGTTTGGAAAGGGAAGAGAAAAAGGAAGTAAAAAGGTAGGAAGGTAATTGTGGAGGTCTGAAATGTTGGATGGAAACAGGATGTTATAGGACTACTATGTGATCCAGCAATTCTACAAATAGGTATTTTCCAAAGAATAAGAAATTACTAATTCAGAAAGAAACATGCACCCCCATGTTCACTGTGATAGGGGGTGCCTACCCCCCTGGGCGTCATTGTCTCCTGTTTAAGATTGCATATTTCAAGGAAGATATGCTAAGATGTGAGAATGGCTTTGATTAGAATTTCCTTTCAGAAAGATACAAGAGGAAAGAAGAAGTAAAACAGGTTTTATTTTTTGTAATGTAATAATTCATGAGTTGTTCCTAGAAGGCGGGAAAACGGAAAGAATATATAAAAAGGTTTGAAATAAAGAAAGGGAGGCGGATTCTGATTTGGGATGGATCGAACATTTTGTGGGATGATCAGGGACTTTGCAGGATGAAGATATGAACCATGTGAGCTTGGGCATGCGGCCAAGGCCTGGGACTGCAGCCTTTGGCTGGCCCAGGCTAGCAGCATGTATGCTAAAGGCAGCGAAGGAGTTTGGGGATTTGAACTCCATGTTGGAGTTTGTTTTGCTGAGTTTGACTTGTGTCTGGAAGAGGCTGTGCAAAAGTCAGGTCTGAAAAGAAAGTGAACTTTGCTGGTTCCGGTACTATGGAGTTTCTTCTACCTGGAGGAGGACAACAAGGAGAAGATAGCATGGAAGAGTTGGAGCATGCCAAAGGAGCACACCAAAGGAAGATGTCTTTGAAAACGTGGAGATGAACTCTGACTGATGTTGGTAAGATGATCAGGATTGAGAGACTGAGGATTTTTAGGCAATCTGGGAAAGGACTTTGGACAATGTTAAAGAAATCAGAGTTTTACTTACATGTTTCTTTTGTAGTAATTAGGAAATCACTTTGTTAGAGATAAATTAATCTGCACTCTGAGAGTCTTGCTTTGGCTTGAGATTTTGGTGAGAAGGCTGGGGATGGTGGAAAGAACCCACAGAAGTCTAAAAGAGGGTAAATTGAGGCAACTAGTCTAAAGTTTAAATTGTGTTTCTAAGTTTTTTTTTTTTTAGGTCTGAGAGAGGGGAAGAGAACTGAGAGAAGCTGATAGCTGATTTTTGCATACCAATAGTAGTTGAACAGTGAAAATGCTAATTAACTGTTTGGAGCCTGCTTCCTAGGGAGAAGCAGGCAGAGGTGTTTCAAGTTCAAGTCAAAAGGTCTTTTTTTCTTTTCACCCGATTACAACTGCAGCATCATTTATACCAGCCAAGACAACCTAAGGGACACCCCAAACAACGAAGAAAGAAAATGTGATGGAAACAACTTAAGGGACACCCCAAACAACGAAGAAAGAAAATGTGATACACACACATACACACACACACACACACACACACACACACACACGGGGTGGGGGGGGCAACATACTATTCAGCAACAAAAAGGAACGAAATCTTGCTATTTGGAACAACACAGATGGACCTTGAAAACATCATACTAAATTAAACAAGACAGACAGAGAAAGACAAATATGACCTCACATAGATGTGGAATAAATCTTTAAAAAAAAAAGTAAACTTAAAGCTTATAGATAGAGAACAGATTGGTGATTGCCAGAGATGGGTGTAGAGGGCAGGGCTGTGGGCAAAATCAACAAAGGTGGTCAAAAGGCACAAACTTCCAGCTAATAAAAGAAATATCATGGGGATATACAGTTAATAATAAGATGATGCATGTTTGAAAGTTACTAAGACCTTAAAAGCTCTCATTACAAGGAAAACAAAGTCTGTAACTATGTATGGTGACACTGTTAACAAGACTTATTGTGGTGACGGTTTCACAATAAACCAACATCAAATCTGAATGTCGCACATGTGAAACTAATATAATGTTATTTGTTAAGTATGCCTCAATAAAAATAAATTTTAAAAAAGAAATCAGGGTGCTATATGGTGGGAATGTCACTGAAGGCCACCACATGAGGCAATGATAGGATCTGAATTGTGCATTAGCAAGGCACCTCAAAATAAGTGTACAGGGATGAACTAGAGAGAGGAGATTGGAGGTTTCCATAATGGAGTGACAGGATGACTCAAGACAAGGGATGGGGTGAGAAGAAGATGTGATATTTCAGAGAGAGAAGCAATAAGACCTGGTGAGAGAGTGGAAGAGGGTGGAGGTCAGGTGTAAGCAAGGGAGAAGAGGCAGCAGAGTAGGTAAAAGAGACAGCACAGCTGAAAATACTACCAAGGCACCCTCCCCACATTTTCTTCCTTTCTTCATGTTCAAAAGCAAGACCTAGGCAGCACATCCCCAATGGGCAAAGGATACAACAAAATAAATTAAATCTGAGCAACAAAATAAAATATGAAGTACTGGATCGTAACATAAGCATGCTGATAAAATCAATGGTTGAATAAATAATTGGGGGGAGAATCTGAATCAAAACCTGCACCTCATTTCCCACTGCCCTCTTTGTGCCACTCTAAAGCAATGCTTCCCAGAAAGGCCACAGGGTGATCAGCCAAGTTCAAGGCCTTTTTCCACCACGAATTAGCTGGGTGACTTCAGGCATGTTACTTAACCTATCAGCCTATTTCCTCATCTGCAGAAAAGGGACCAAACATTTTCAACTCTGCAGGCTCGTGATGAGCATTTAAGTTGTATGAAACACTTAAAGTAGTATCTGCTGTACGCTGCAATAGTATTGGTAACTGTTCTAATGTGGAGGGTTCAGGATGTGGGGTTGAGTGGAGGCAAAGAGCCTCTGCAGAAGGCTGAATACAATGCTCTCAGTGGTGGAGGCTCTGGGTGAGGTTTGGCATCTGAGATGGAGAAATCAGGACACTGGGTTTCCTTCACTTATTGAGGTAAAAGCCGCTCTTGTCTGTTCATTTGCATATGGCTGCCTCCCTTTGCCAGATGCATACCAGTAATTAGGGGTGAGGTCTCTCTTTCTCTAAGCACCTCCAGGCCCCAGGGGTGGGGAAGGAAGAGTTGTGAATGAGGCACTACCATTTTGTGAAAAGCAAGGTGCTCAGGATCAGCTGGCTCCACTCTGCCTCCATTCGACCTCTTTCTGCCTGTAAGACTTGAGTGTTGCAAGTGGCAGTGGGGGGGGGGGCACTTCCAGGACCCCAACAATCTGACCACCTCCTCCCTTCTGGGTTTCTCAGACCTTGGTCTCCACAGGAGACACCCCTTCCTCAGCATCCTGTGTCTCAGTGGGAAGCAGATGGAGGGGAGGGGCTGCCAACCACCTCCCCACCCTACACCCTCCCTCACTCCCACCTCTCTGAGGATTGTTGGCAGGCTCCTTCCTTCTCTAAGCATTTTTGCATGCACTGATGCTGTTGAGTTTGGGGGGGACGGACACAGAGGAGAGTATGTCCTTGAATTTGAGTTTGCCAGTAGGTGGGTAGCAAGAACACATTTACAAGGAGGAATGGAGGGACTTTAGAAAGCAGCCTCTCCCCAGGCACGGTGGCTCGTGCTTGTAAGCTTCAGCCTATGAAGTGGCCGGGGCTAGGGATTGTGGTTCGAGTTCCGCCTGGGGCCAGTAGCGAGACCTAGTTCCAAAAAAATGGCTGGGTGTGGTGGCGCGCACCTGTAATCCCAGCTACCTGGGAAGCTGAGGCTGGGGATTGCTTGAGTCCGTGGTACCCCAGGGAACGAGAGCCTGTGGTTCCACTGGCAAAAATAGCAAGACCTAGTCTCAAACAAACAAACAAACAAACAAACAAACAAACAAAAAAGAAAGCAGCCTCTTTCGTTAGAAGTGGGATGAAGTCAGAAAGAGAAACAAACTTGCTGATAACATTACTCTTTCCTCAGGTGGCCAACTTTATTCTGAGGCCTCAAGGAGAAACTCATAGCATTCAGAAAGGCCTCTATGTCCCGACTTATCAACACCCTGCTGTGTTGGTTCACAGGTGGCTCCCTCATCTCACAGGAACATGAATACTTGTCCCACCTGCTTTATAAGGATGGTGTGAAAATTAAGAGACCATAGTGTCTCTCTCTGCACTCTGCTCCGGACCACCTGATTTCAAAACTCCAACTTCAAGAACACTGGTTAGGGTAGGAAGCGAAAGCTTCAGGCTGTGAAGGAGGTGACATTTGGGGTAGGGAGGAGACCACCAGTGAGAAGCAGTGGGAGATGGGGGGTGGGAGTTAAGGCCCTAGAGAATTCCAATTAAAGTGCACAGGGGCAGGTGGTGAGATGTGTTCCCAGGCGTGGGGGGATGCAATGTGGCATGGAGGGAGGGGGGCCTAGGCACAGGGTTCCCCACAGTTGGCAAAGAAGCCGTGTCCCACAGAACTGGACAGCCACTGACCTTTGGAGGCCATTGTGGTCTGGGGCTAGAGGAGCACAGACTTTTCCTGTTTCCATGCCCAACCTAAGCCTTCCTGGCTGGGGAACAAGATTGAAGGCTGGGGCAGGACCCTAGTGATTCTGCCATGAAATGAACTTGATTCAAAGACAATTAAGAATAGGATGTTTCCTGAATGCCTGAGTTTATGGGCTGCCATGAAGCTATTACACACAGATTCCCAAGTTTAAAGAGTATGGAGTGCCAGAAACACAGAACATGACACAATTATTAATTACCTGATTATTTTAGTATAAAAATGCTTGGCAAGCAGGGAATAGGAAAGGCTCACTAGGGCCAGGAAGGGTTTGGGCCAGGGCCCCTGAGAGATTATGCTGAGCTTCAGCAGGGCTGCTGGGCCTGGGGGAGGAGAGTGGGAGAACCACTGGGAACCCTGGTCTTGGCGGCTCAGGTTAAACCATTTCCTTGCACGACAGCTCCCTGCCAGTCACTTCCCACAAAGTGTGGCCTCTGTGACCTCCCTGATTCCTGACCCCCCCCCCCCAAGCTTCCAGCAAGAGGATAGGGACAGAGCTGGGCCTGTGCCTGGAAGTCTCTCCTGCAGGGGCCTCCTCAGAACTTCTGGGCAGCTGCACTTCAATCTCGAAGGAAAAAGGGGAGAAAAAGTCACAGAGCCCCTGAACCAAGACCTGGCTTGGCCCTGCTTAAGGAAATGTTGTTTTCAGAAGGGAGTCAAGCTTTTCAGACTACAGTTTCCTCTTAAGTAGCAGTGGGACAGAGTGGCTGCCAGGATACCAAGGTCTCCAGCGTGTGGTTCCCAACCCACCTGGGACCTGGCACCTTCTTTTCACTCCTCTCGCTGGGTCTGGCCTGGAGAAGGCCCTGAGGCTGTGAGGAACCCACAGAGAGGATTCCTCATCAGCCTCCTCTCAGACAGAGAGACTGGAGTCCTCTTTTTGGTGTGGGGCCCACGGTGGTGATTTGGGAGTAAATCTAATTGTGAATGACAACCTATGGGCCAGGCGCACTGGGCCACTGAAACTGACCTTCAAGAGTATCAGATCTTTTTTCTCTTCTCTTGAGGCTCCTTTCTAGCTTCAGAAAAAAATGGTTCCAGGTAGGCTTCAATGTCCCAAGTGGTACTCTGAGTCCATGAGGTTAGGTCTGAATGGGACTGGGTGGATGTAATATATAACATGAGAAGTGTGGAACACCCACCAGTAAAAGTACCCCCTCTTCCATTGTTTTGTCTTAAACATTGTTTGCCTTAAGAAAGGTAAATAGGTAAAGGAGAGGAAGGAAGGGAAGGGGATGTGACTTAAATATGCAAACTCCTTGGCATGGATAGAAGACAAATACCTGACCAAGTGCCTACTTATTCTTTACTGTAGTTACTATTAAATAAGAGCAGCTTTATGGTACAGTTCCTTCACCCCACAAAGGATACCTTTCCATGGGATGTTGAGGAAGCTGAGGTTCTGGGAGGCAGCAGGCCATGGTCTTGTGACAGGAAGGGCCTGTGAGAAAGGAGATGGCAAGTGTGGGAGGAGTGGGGCAGGGGACCCTATGACCCAGGGCCACAGGCGGGATCAGTTTGGCTGCTCTCATGATTTCATCAAAAAGCAGATTTGGCACTGAAAGATACGGCCAGATACTCATCAAGAAGCAGAAGAGATGTTTTGCTGTGGAGGTCCCCTGTGAGCTTTCTGGACACCGCTGATGGCCCTTCCCACATGCCTTGGGCTGGGTCCTGGAGAAGCCCCCAGCCCTTCTGAGGAGGCCCCGAGGAGGGAGCAGAACAGAATCACAGGCACTGTGACTGCTGCAGATGGTCCCCACCACATTTCCTCTCTGCTGAAACCCCTCCCCCAAAATACTTT
Organism: Uropsilus gracilis; assembly: GCA_004024945.1. NCBI lineage: Eukaryota > Metazoa > Chordata > Mammalia > Eulipotyphla > Talpidae > Uropsilus > Uropsilus gracilis. The sequence goes on along the minus strand of PVHY01002055.1, from coordinate 111,620 downwards.
TTGGTTTTAGACAAGTTACCATAGCAGCGTGGTCCCTATCAGCCGAGGGTTACCATGGTGACCTAACTTGGCTCTGTGTCCACAGTTAACAGAGGCCCTTACACCTTATCTGTCAAGAAATGCTCACAGGAAACCAAGTGCAGAAGGACTGAGGCCTGGGTTTGCACGGGGCACTAAGAGCCCCAGGGCATGGGAGCCAGGGATTGACCATCTGCTAGGCCTGTCTGCTGCCTCAGAGTGATGGTGGCCCTGTTCCTCATGCTCCTCCATCCTCCCTTGCAGGCAGTGTGCCTTCAGACACAGTTGCTTCTTTCAGATCCCGTCCTTTCTATGCACCCTTGTACAGCTCCATCTAGCCTCATAACTCAACTCCTCGCAGCCTCTCACGGTCTCTCTGTATTTGCAGGCTCCTGGTACAACACCTGGTGAACAGTTCCATGTCCAGGCTTTAGGCAAGCCCGACATTTACCAGCTATGAGACTCCCTCTGTGTCCTTGGGTGCTTCTACTCATTGCTCCAGGCCCATACCTGTAAACTGGCCACCTCACACTAGAGGCTCCCTAAGGGCAGGTCCTGTCTTCTGCTCTGAGATTCTGCACTGCACTAGCAAGCAGAGGGGAGACCAGTTGTAAAAAGGAAAGGTGTAAGGTCAGTTGGCATTTTTGGGGAGGCTGCTGACCCAATCTGGATAATGGGGCTTACGTCAGCCTCCCTTGCTCTCTCCCTCCTGCTTCAGTCCTCACCAACTACTATGCCAAGAGTGAAGAGCAGAAACGAAATCCGATAAGTGAGTGCCTCCCACGACCATCCCTTACAAGCACAGTGCCAGGATATGCTGGCCCATCTGTGGGGCCCGCCTGCCCACACGCCGGAAGTGCTGGACGCGAGCTGAAAAGCAATCCATCAAGAGCAGGACACATCTTTACAGTGCTCTGAAATAGGTTTTTAAGACTTTTGTTGCATCCTCAAAGAACCTAAAACAATGCAGTCATTAAAAAACAGTGAGAGTGTTTGGTTAAGCTCACTTTTTTTTTTAGCCTGCAAACAGTGTTATGTTTAAAATTAACTGCAGTGTCTTTTTAAAAACTAAAGTCAGGCTTTTCCCCCACTCAGAAAGGGCCTGCTTGCCGCCTGACCTGGGGGACAAAGCTCTGCATCCAGGCCTCACAGGCACCCCAGAAGGATTTCAGTCCCCACTGGTATTCCCATTGATGTACAAGCACCCACAGGGTTCTCAAGGCAGTCTATCAGGATGTCCAATGCCTAGTTTGTTCTCTAGGTTCTTTACAGCATGCAAATCAGGCATGCCTTCCACATGAGGCTAGCCTTGGCTTCAGGGACCCAGCTGCTGGCTTTCTTTTCATTCCCCCTCCACCTACAACCATCACTTATATCCCTTAGGTCCTCATTCCCCTGTCTCTTCACCCCAAAAGCTTGAATTCATTTATAATAAAGATCTTGCTTGAATTGTCCACACATAATGTCTAATATTTGGCATTATTGGTTCTGAGTTCTGTACTACAGGTAATGCCCTCAAAATCCCTTCCATTTTGGTGTAAATGACAATGTTGCATCTTCCTGGCTGAATAGTATTCCATCACATGGACATACCACATCTTAAGCCAATCCTTTATGAATGCTTTCATATCTGAGCTGTTATAAAATAACACTATGATAAAAATCAGAGTACATAATTTTTGAGTGAATGGCCTTGATTCTTCAGCTAGAAGTCTGGGAGTGGAATTGCTAGGTCATAAATATATATATATATATGTAAAGTAAACCCAGATCTCTCTTCAAAATGGTTGGACCACTGGCTTTTCTCGAGCATCACAACTACCCCCTGGGAGGACCCCTTGTTTTGGGGGCATCCTGGCAGCCAGTACAGCCCAATGTGGAACATCCAGTGTCAAGGCTCCATCACTGTCTACCAGGACCTCAGGCAAGGAGCTGACCCTCCCTGTGCCTCAATTTCCCGGTCCAGTAAATGTGAACAATGGTGACAGCAGCACCTACTTCACAGAGTGCTGGTGAAAGTGAGCTGAACTGTTACACACAGAGCCCTAGAAGGGTGCCTGTCACAACACTGGGAAACATTGTCTGACAGGGACCTTCTGTACTCGCAAAGAAGGGCCTTGGATACCAGGGTTTTCAAATTGTAGGTTGCAGCTCATTTATGGATCTTGAACTCAGTTTAGTGGATTGCAACCAGCAATTTTGAGAAGACCACATATAATAAAGCAGAAAGTCAAGCCCATTGTACATAGTATTATTTCAGTAGAACTTTTGACTTAATATTGTATAGAATAGATTTGCTGAAAAGTATATTTCTTGTTGAGGGTTTAGGTAAAAATATTTTTAAACACATAGCTTTATGGTGTTGTCAGTTAGGGACAACCGCAGTGTGAATGAGTTCTTAGTTCTGTCCTGAGAGAAAGGAGGGCAGAAAGAACTGGGAATTTGGGGCAGGCTGAATGGAAGGCACTGCTGAAAGGGGTGAGTGGGGAAGAACCAGACACAGAGGATCAGGGTGGCAGAAAGTCTTGAATCTCTCACATGTTTGCCATAACACACTGGACCTGTTTCTCAAAGAGGACTAGAAAAGTCTCTTATTAAAAAGAGTTTTACCTCAAGACAGTCTAGGGTGACTCACCAGAGATAAAGGCTGGCCTCCAAACTGTGACTCTGTCCCCATGGGAACCTGCAGACAAGGGCCCCTTTGTGGGCCAGGTCTGCTGACCAGACAGCTGAGAGACTCCGTGAGAGACACAGCTGCCCATGAACAGAGAACTCTGTTCCTCCCCTGCCCATGGGCTGTTTCTCCCAGTGATGTCCATCTGTTGTAAAGGAGAATTTTGGCACCAATAACCTCACTTGGTCCTCCCAGCAGCAATCTGAACTAGAAATGATGAGGAAAATATCCTTCACAAGAAAGGGATGAGTAAGGTGAGGCCTCAGGGGTTGAAAAATTTGCTCAGGTCAGTAACAGTAAGAGCCCCAGAGTCCACATTCCACACTCATGTTAGTTCAGCAAAGCCCCTTTTGCCCAACCACACCTATAACATGCCTACAGAGGCCTATGTAGATGGGGTGAGGTAGGAGCAGGCAAAGAAGAAGGCCTTACTTAGCTTAAAGAGGATGCGTGTTAGTGTATCCGGAGCTCCTCCTTGGTCCATGGAAGGAAGGTACAGAGAGGGACAATGTTAACAAAGTGAAGAAGATCATCAAGATCTAGTGCTTGGTCATCTACATCTTGGGTGGATGATAAAATCCTTGAGGGCAAGGACCACCTCTATTCTTCCATTGGTCCTTGCCTCAGTAATTCCTATTGCCTAAGGAAATGAAGAAAAGTGGGTCACTGGAATGTTACCTCTAGCTTTTATAATTGTGCATATTTGGTGCAGAAATCATCAGTTATCCCAGCAGCACCTTGGATTATGAACCTGGTCTTGGAGGTTGACCCCATATCACATCACCACCATCACCAAAAACATCACCATTGTCACTGCCACTGCCACCACCTCTAAATAAGGAGTTATGGAGGATGACCTTCCATCACTCCTCACCACCATTACCACTTCAACCATCACTATTCTCACCGCCAGCACCACCATCACCACTATTGTCACCTCACTGCCATCCCCACCATTGCCATGGTCAGCACCTTGCCTGCCTGCTCAGAACACCCACTCTGCTTCCCCTTTCTGACTGCAGTCTGTATGGCCCTCAGGTATCTGACACTCAGCTGAAACTCGCTTATCTTTTTTTTTTTTTAAGGCACCATGACAGCAGTTGAGGGGATTTTATGATCAAATGTGCTTTCCACATAAAAAACTTCTATTTCAGGCCGGGCACAGTGGCTCATGCTTGTAAGCTTCAGCCTATGAAGCGGCCGGGGCTAGGGATCGCGGTTCGAGTCCCGCCTGGGGCCCGTAGCGAGACCTAGTTCCAAAAAAATAGCTGGGTGTGGTGGTGCGCGCCTGTAATCTCAGCTACCTGGTAAGCTGAGGCTGGGGATTGCTTGAGTCTGTGGTACCCCGGGCAACGAGAGCCTGCAGTTCCACGGGCAAAAATAGCAAGACCTAGTCTCAAAAAAAAAAAACCAAAAAAAACAAAAAAAACCTTCTATTTCGCCTGCTCCTTGTCTGTTTTTGCTTTGGTTTTGCCTCTCCATTTCAACTCCCTCCTGCATCCCGCAGGCGTCTCCAGCTCCCACCACCTGCTCTGCCTGCCCTACCCCAAGCCACAGTTGTGACTCTGAGGAACTTTCATCCCTCTCACCATTTCTAAGTACATTTTCTTTAGTGATTTTACTCCCCCATGTGAAACTTCCCTGTCTTTCCACTGGACGTGGGGATAAAATTCGGTACCTGACATGGTCTACGAGGCTGCATGTGGCCCAGCACCTGCACCTCCCTGGCTGGCATCCCTCTCACTCCATGATCTTCTTTTACTTCCCACAGGTACCTGAGCTCACCCCTATTCCGGAGCCACTGTCCTCTGTCTGGCTAATTCCCACTCAGTCCCAGGCCCTGGTTAAGGCTCACCTCCTTAGGGAGGCTCTCTGACTAGTGCCTCTAATCTACTCATCTACTCAGTGTGACTTACAGATGCGTTTCTGTGATTATCTGCTGAAAGCTGCCTTTCCCACAAAAGGAAAAAAGGAATGGATCTATTTTGTTCACTGCTGTCTCCTCAAAGATGAAAGCGTTGTTTGGCATTATAGTTGATGCCCAATACAACTGAGGGCCCCACGCCAGCCTTGCTGCTAGTCAGATCTAGGCTCTCAGCTGTGATGTATACCACGACTCCCCACTTCAGCCTGAGACACCTCCCTCCCCTGCTACCTTAGGGCACCGTCCTTCAGCCATGGTCTCCCAAGTTTTTCAGAGAACCACACCCCAGGACCTGATTCTGTTCCTCAGCCTGTTGCTCCTGGGCCCAGCAGCTAAGACAAGGAAACAAGGGAAATGATGGCTATGAAAAGGAGCATGGGTGAGTTGACAAGGTGGAAGGATCTGGGAGTGAGTCTAGGCCAGCAAACCCAGGCAACTAGGAACCAGCATCGATTTATCCACCACAGAGAACATTCTCACAGCAGCATCCACCCTTCTCTCTAACCATCCAAGCAGCTGGGGGGCCTGCATGAACCCATTCCCAGCCCACCTTTGTCTCCCCTTGGAATCTGTTTCCAGAAAGTACTTTCCATAGTGGCACCCCATACAAGTGTGCGGTGCTGGGACCCTGGGGAGGAGCTGGGATGCAGCTGGGGAGAAGTTGGGGTGCGGGCAGAGAGCCTGGGAGGAAAGCCAGGGCTGGGCAGTGGGTAAAGATGGGCAGAGGGAGCTGGCACAGCCACTGCCCACGTCACACTGTGCTCTGTGCCAAGGCTGCTACAGTGCCCATGAGCAAACATCACATTTCATCTTAAAAAATCCCCCCACAGCGCGGTGGTGGAAGCGCAGCTCATTTTCATCTGAGCACAAGCCTGCCATCAGAGACAGGGTGTTGTGGGCTGGGGTAGGGGTGGCTGCGGGAATGTGAGCCTCCTCGCCTGGGGACTCAAGTGCCCAGTCATCATCTGCCTGCTCTCTGAGAGGGGCTTGGGTTTCTGCAGACATGACCTCATTCCCTGCCTCCCACTGTCACCAGCTTCACTTTTCCTGAAGAGGTAAACTGAGGCAGTAGTCCAGATCCAAGAACCCTTAGCAGGAGGAAGATGTGCCTTCGCTAGTTTTAAGTGCCTCATGCTGAGTCTTTGAGACTCAGAATTTCCTGGGGGCCTATGGCCAGGGCCTGCAAGGACTCTGGTAGCCAGACTACTGACTAAAGGTCCCTTTCTTGCCCTCACGAGAATGGTATGTCCCCAAACTCCGGACATTTTCCAGAAGTCCCCTCAGCCGCTCTCCATGGCATGGAAAACCAGCTCTGACAGCCCCACAAGTTTCACAGAGGGGTTATACAAGTCACCCTGGGAGGGAAGACCTGAGGAGTGACTTTTTAAAAGCATATTTATGAGGTTTAAAAGCCACAGAGAAAGAGAGAGGTGGGTTTGTTACTTGACCCTAAACCTCAGCAGAATAGTTTTAAAAATTCATGGATCAGACCACTGGCAGCCACATGCTGAGACGCCTCGGCCTGTCAGAGCGCTCTCTTCCCCTCACAGGTCGAATGCCTAAAATAAAGATCACAGGACAGGAATAGAGTTGGGAGACCTGGATATGGGTCCCTGAACTGCCACTCATTGGTTGGGCAACCCTACTTGAGTCTGGCTTTCACTCTGTCGAACCAGTGGGTGCTGAGGTCCCTCTGTGACATTCTAAGGAGTGCCTGGCGCCATTCTGCCACTTCCCAAGTTGGAGGCATCCATCTACTAGAAGTGGGGGTGGGGGGAGGATCTATTGCAGGCACCAGGTGGGGTGTCCTAATTTTAAAGACCAAGAAAGGAGGATGGATTGATTAAATTTTATGGGGGGGGGGAATAGTTGGGTCAGGGATTTGAGGAGCTCTGGGTGGCCGTGAGCAAGCAGCTCTTCCTCTCTGAGCCTCTGTTTCCTCTTTTATAGAATGAAGAGCTTGCTTTGACACTGTGCTGCTATGGCTTGCACAGAGCTTGGGGGGGGTCCCCATGTGCGACACTCTGATAGCTTCTATTCTTGCTAAAGGAGAGGCAACTCTTGTCCTTGCAGGGGTGCATGAGAGGGAACTGGGTGCCTTCACCTCTATTCTTGGCTCTTGTTTTTTAATCCTGCTCAAAGAAACCCTGACAAGTAACATGCTGGAGGGTGGCTGCCTACTGGCTCCGCAGCAAAGCCCAGATGGAGCGTTGACTATTCTGCCTCCCAGAAATCCGGTGGTCTGGATGCACATGCCTACTATCAGGACAGAGGAGAGTTGAGGGGGTGAGAAGGCCAACGGCTGGCCACCAGTTGAAAGGCAGGAGCTCCAACACCCACCTCACATTATGGAGCAGGGTGTGTAGAGCTCAGGGTGCCCTGTGCACTGGGGATGGGCAGAGGAGAGTGGCATTGGCTTCCTCCAGCCTCCTCGATCCTGGGGCTCCTTACCACGAAGGCAAGTGCCAGGAGCCTAACCCCAGAGCTCTTTGCTACTTTCATTTTCTCCTGCTCTCTCCTGAGCATGCACAGAGGACAGCTGCTCTGCCGCCCTCACCCCATCCCCCACCCCATCTGTCTTCTCTTCTCCTTCCAGACTTAGGTTTCCTACATACAGAGTGGCTGGAGATAATATATGATTTTTTTTTTTTTTTTTTTTTTTTTGTAAGGAGGGAGGCAAGACGGGAGTGGGTGTGGGGACAGATTCCTTTCCAATTATGTCTGGCTCAGGCTGATGCTAGTGTCAGTTTGCATTCCCTGAACAACCAGGAGCCAAGGAGCCAGAGAGAGAAGAGACAGAGGGAGCTGCGGGCCTCCCCAGCCTCTCCATGGCAGACCCGGGGCGCTGGGCTGCTGGGGTGAAGGCAGCAGGGAAAGGGTAGTTCTAAGGAGACCCAGGCCTTCAGCTCGGCCACTGCGCCGTTCCCTCTGGCTTCATCCCAATCCAAGTGGAACTTAACTTTGAGGGGCAGCCTTCACGGGCCCACTCACTCAGAGCTCACTGTTCCCTTATGTCCTTTACACGTGACTTTGGGGGATTCCAAATGGAGACCAGCCGTGGTCCAGAGTGATGAGAAACAGACAAAGAGCACTGCTATCTATCCCAAACCTCAAGAGCATTCCAGGCAGATGGGATGGGTTTTTGTTGTGTTTTTACTTTCACACAGGCACCGGTCATTGGAAAGTGAATGTGTTTGCACCGTGGGTGCAGAAACTCCAAAGTCACATGGGATTTGCTGTTGGGCTGGAAAAGGCAGGAGGCAGAGACAAGGTTGGCCTAAAAAGGAAGATTTTCTAACAGTGTGACTGTAGCAAAAGAAGCAGGAGTGCCAAACACCCCTAATCCCTCCTTGGATATGACATGGCCCTCAGGAGAGTAGCCCTCCGCCTGCCACCTGTAGCATCAGACAGAAACCAGAGGTGGGGCTTTTCCAAGATCCCTCTGCCCAGATGGGTTCCTGCCTGGGTGGAGTCAGGAACCCATGGACCAGAGATGGAAGGTGAGCATCATCCCTGCCTCCACAAGCCACCAGCCACAGGCACGTGGTTTCCAAGTCAGCAGCTGATCTTGACAGTGAGCTCTAGGAGTGGACAGAGTTGAAGGCATAATGAGAATGGGATGAAGATTTTTCTGTAGGCAAAATCTGTGGAGAAGAGACAGGGAACAAATGCCAAGCTACTCTGCAGGAGGGGCTGGGTGAGGAAGAGGAGCCCAGCAAAGGTGGAGCGTGGGGAGCGGGGGTGCGCTTGGAAGCCAGGAAGGTGGTGGTGGGGAATGTGGGTGAGAGGCTCTGGTGCCTCTTAATCAAATGCAAATGGCAGGCAGACAGCATGCAAACTGACGTGTCTAATTTCTGCATCTGCAGTTGAAGGGGTGTTTGGAAGGAACTGGCATCCTGGGGGAGAGGCTTCTTGAGAACAGGCTCAGCATACACTGAAAAGGCCTATGAACCTGGCAGACATAATCAGAAAGGAGAGGGCATGAAGGATGCCAAGAAGAAAGACAGAAGAGGTCTGGAGGCTGGGGGCCTAGGGGCAGATGGAGGAGGGCATGTTGAAACTCAAGTGGAAGGGCCAAGGAAGCACAGGGATCTGGGACAGACAGGGGTGCACAGAGCATAAAGCTATGCTCCCCCCACCCCCATAGAAGCACAAAGAGGGCAATATCCATGCTTCTCCATCTGACTGGCGGGTTCTGAGTCTCCTCCATTAGTCCAGGAAGCTCTTCAGGACAGGACCTGTGTCTCTACGTCTCCCACATCAGGCTGGGGTTCCCTGAGGACAGAGGCCCATGTCCCTCCCTCTATAGACCACATAGCGGGGGCGGATAGGAAACAATGACTAATAATATGAAACTATCATTGACTGGGGGCTCTTTAAGTGCTGAGCACTGTGTTCTGTGCAGTAAGTATGTTACCCAATCTTGGTGCCGCTGGTATTTGACACATATAAGAAGCGAGGTGACTGACTAGCAGAAAAGGTTATTGGCTCAGGGCTTCAGAGCTAGTGAATACAGACACAGGATTTGAACTCAGGTTCATCTGACTCTATATCTTGCGCATTTGCTTCCAATATTCTGCCTTTTCTCCAGGACCCCAAATGAGCAAGCGTGATGGCTTCGGGTACACAGAGCTGCTACAAAGAGTTGGGGTTGAGAAGCTGGGAACTTCATGATTGTGATTCAGAGATACAATTTCAGCAGGAAACCCAATCTCTGAGCAGAGTGTGGGAAAATGGCAGGAATCCAGCCACTGCCCAGCCCTGAACCAGGCTGGCTCCTCTGTGGCAAATTTCTTCCCATTCTCTATAAGACATCTTGCCCCTAAGTTGAGGAAAGTTGCCCCTAAGTTAGGGCTCCCCACAACCGAATACCTGTCCTCCTGGCCCCAGTTTCACTGGTCAGCATCAGCTCCATTCTCCTGTCCTCCCCTAGGGGAAGTCAAGGAGCCAGGAGGTCCTGGTCCCATTCCTCCCCAGATGTTCTTCCAGCTGTGTGATAACAGGCCACTGTGCGGCATGCTGCATGTCTCAATCTTGGGAGGACCTTAGATGACTACCAGAGGGGTGTTGGCCAGTGGAGGGACTGGGAACAGGGCAGGGCAGCTTTGGAGGCCCTGAGGGTGGGGAGGGGACAGACCCTCCCCCCACCCAGGGTAAAGTTATGGATCAGTTCAACATGCTCGTCACTCCCAGGAGTGAAAAGAGGATGCAGCCACTTTCACCTCATCCAGAGAGGACCCTGGCCCAGAGCATGGGCTACACCTAGGTCATACATTTGAATGCAAGGTGTTGACTTGAAAAGCTTCAACTCATGGTCTATCCACTTCAGGTTCAACCACTTTTTTATAGTTTCTGTTATTTTCCCCTCATCAAAGTCTGAACAGCCACTAACTAGGCTGATGAATTACCTTAAAAATGTTTCAACAAAGCCAACTTTGTTGTTTTTTTTCTCTCTTCTTCTGAGGTATCCATCAGAGTCCCCTCCCCCAGGGGAGACAGAGTGAACTCTTGGATATGGGAGCAAGGAGCAATGCCATGGGGACAGATGGGACCCAGGGCACAGGAGACGAGCCAGTCTATGATAATGAAGGTGAGTCAGTTGAGGGGGGCAGAACGAACTAGAGCAAGAGTGCTGAGCAGACGAAGACACTCAGACAGCCTATCCCTCTCCTTTTCCTCTGGTCCCTGTCCATCAAGCCCTCAGGTGCCTAAGTAAACGCCTCCTCCGCTTAAACTGGCTCCAGGGTGGTCCCCACACATTCAGCCAAGTGTCTGAATGAAACATCAGAGCTGGCTTCAACAGAGTCAGTGACTGGAGCCAACTTGTGCATGAAGCCATCGGCATCCCTGGTTACCACTAGACCCATGGGGCAGGATGAGGAAGTGGGCAAAGGACCACTTAGAATGGAGGTACGGTGAGAACGGACAGGGTGTCTGCAGGCCTGCAGGGTCTGGTGGGGAGGTAGAGGGAAGGGACTAACTCTGGGATCATTTATGGTGCCCAGAAGCTTTCCACTTTTCCTTCTATTTCATCCCCACGATGCCCTGAATAGGGTGTATAAGCCCCATTCTACACGTGAGAAAAAGACCCAAGGAGGCCTGAAGCAGCCAGCAGTAAACATCGGTGTTACCTGAACCCTTGCGTGCATGATGCAAGGGTGATTTTCTTTTTAAAACCCCAGTCAGCCAGGCACCCCAGACACAAGGCTCTGGGTCAAGGGCCAACCCCAGAGGCTTGGTGCACCCCCTGTACCCCTCATAGCTGTTGTGCTGGTCCTTCTAAGCAAGGAAAGCTGTGCAGAGTTGGCACAGGTGGTAGCGGAGCACAGGTGGTGGTTGACATGTGTCTACCACAGAACCCATGATCTTTCCCAAATGGTGGCAGGGACCCAAGCAGGTTCAGGAGGCTGTACTTAATTCCCAGGTCCCTGCATCACCAAACTCCCACAGGAGACCTTGGAATGGGACCATTCTATGTAGATTAAAGGATCTGGGCAGTCACTCAGGAGGGTTCTCAGGCCCATGGGGCTCCGAGAGGGGGTTTTCACAGGGGAGAGGCCAGGTGGCAGAGTGGTTAAGGAGGCAGGTGCTCCAGCCAGTCTGCTGGTGGCCATACCCAAGCTCTCCCATGTCCTAGCGTGTGACCTGGGGAAGTTACTGAACCTCCCATCTCACCAGTAAAAAAAATTAGCTCACTAGGTTATTCTCGAAAATTTAGTGAATTCAAGCACATCAGGAGCTTAGAATCCGATCCCCAACTCAATGGAGGTAGACCTGGAAGCTAACTGCTTCCTAGATGCACTACTCTGGGCAATCTAGCTGGGAGAGGGGGTTGGGAGAGGAGAACAAAGGGGAAGTCACCCCCCAAAATGCAGATGGGGTTGACTCTGGCACCAGTCACAAGTCTGTGCCAGCTCATACAGCATCTCCCCAGTCCTCCCAGATTGGGGAGGTGGGATTCTGATCTTATTTCGTCAGCAAGGAGGCTGGGCTGAGGCATTAAGTGGTTTATCAAGATCACCGCAAGGAGTGACAGATCAGATCGGGGATTCACAGTCACAAGGGCCAGAGCAATGGCTTATCTCAGACTGAAGAGTCAGTTTTAGTCATCCTGCATCAGTCAGCCATGAGCTGCACGCCATGTGGGAAGCCCCTGACTATGAGGATTCCTGCAGTGCCAGGCTCTGTCCCACCACTGACCCCACACTGTGTGTCACAGTCCCCGTTGGTCTGTGTCTGCCTGGCAGATTCGACAGTGAGAACCTTGGGAGGCAGGTCCTGGCAAAAAGCTGGCCCTCGAGGAACAGAGGGTAGGAGAGAGCCAACACTTTAGACCTGGGTCCTAGAGACCACTGCAGCCTAAAGGTTCAGCCTAAAAGTTCTAGATTGCATGGTGGACAAGGGAAGCAGAAAGCTATTACTTGTGGTGCGAGAGGCAGTTGAGTCTAATGGCCAAATGAAGGCATCCGAATCAAGCCTCATTAAGCCTAAGCTTCACCATGAACTTGCTGTGTGACTTTAAAAATGCAGCTGCTTTGACTTTCCTCACACCTGCATCTTGTGGCTTGTGTAGCAGTGGGGTTATCAGACAATAAGGGTTGACAAGGAGGACCACGCTGGCCATTCAAAAATAGAGGCACTCTCATGTCAGACAGCTTTCTTGAGCCCTAGCGTTCCCCATGCTACCCTGGCCGTGTGGACCCTTCTCTGGGCCTCCCACAATCCACCTACACCTGAGTAACAGGGGGTGTGTCTGCAGGACTCCTCCAGCTCTGCAGCCACAGGATAACATTTTACATAAGTTCCTTGAAGAATTGGGAGAACGAAGCAGGTTTACACAAACTGCTCCGCGCTGCTGGCAAACAGTAAGTGCTCAATAAATGTCAGCCTTACTGCTGCTAATCTCAGTGACTCAAGTCCATGAGTGTTGAAGGGTCTGCCTCAAGGCCGCAGGATATGGGCTTCTGACAGAGCACAAGGCCTCATTAGAGTCCTGGGCACTGAGTACATCCTCCTGGGAGCCTGATCCCTGCCGCCAGGCCCTCAGAGGCCCTGAAGCTGCAGACCGGCAGTGGGGCTGTGGCGCCAGGCAAGGAGATCCTGTTCCAGCACCCTAGAGAGCTCAGCAGGTCCCTTGCTGGTGGCAGCAGGAGCAGGGGCAGCCTCTCCATGCTGCCTGCTGAGCCATGAATAGACTCCACTGGCTATCGCAGTGTCAGGCAGTCTAGAAACTCTGTGCTGCCCCTATAGAGATGCCCCTACAGAGATCCCCGCCTTTCAGCTGTCCACCTTCAGCAGTGGGAACAGCAGCAGCAGCAGCACTAGGCTGCCAGTCTCTATGCCCAAGGTGGGCATTGTTGCCTTCTCTGTTGCTGTAACTCCCTCCCTGGGTGCTGCATCCTGGGGCAGGGATGCACTGGGGGGCAAGGGGGGGGTGAGGGGGAGTGGCATGCGGTGAAGACTGCAGTGACCCATGGATACCATGTCACTATCAAGACCCTGTGGAAGCACTGAGGATCCACAGAAACTGAAACTTGAGGGTAGTAACTACACCCTGTGGCAGGCACCCCCAAACTCTATAGCTAAACAATCTAGGGGGCACACAGACTCCAGGACAAAATCAAGGCCTCTGCAGCAAAACACCCGAGGTCCTATAATCGAATCCCATGGCAATGCCCCAGGTCTGGCAAGTGGAATGGTTTGGTGGCATTGCAAAGAACAAAGAGGATGATGAATACTTGAGCTTAGAGTAAGATTCCTAGTCATCAATGGGGCACCCTCGCTCCCAGCGGGGCCTTATCCCAGGCTGGCCTGCTCCCTTCACTGCCTGAAACACCATCTGCTCGAGGGCTCGCAGCCAGTGAGTGGAAACCTGGTCCTCTTACTCCATGCAAGCACAGTCTGATGACTGGGATACCACTCTCCTTAACCAAGTGTTTCTGACTCCTTTAAATAGCTCCCCAAGGCCAGGCATGGTGGCTCGTGCTTGTAAGCTTCAGCTTAATGAAGCGGCTGGGGCTAGGGATCGTGGTTCGAGGCCCATAGCGAGACCTAGTTCCAAAAAATAACTGGGTGTGGTGGTGCGCGCCTGTAATCCCAGCTACCTGGGAAGCTGAGGCTGGGGATTGCTTGAGTCCGTGGTACCCCGGGCAACGAGAGCCTGTGGTTCCACGGGCAAAAATAGCAAGACCTAGTCTCCAAAAAAAAAAAAAAAAAAAAAATAGCTCCCCAACTTCCATTCTTCCAGGAAGGCTTCCTAGAGGGAAGTGTGTGGGCTGACAATGTGGCCCCAACCCTATGGCCTGAATAGCAGCCAGTAGACACACTCCACTGTCTATTGTCAAGCGGGTTCAATATGTCGGCTCTGCCATGTAGAGTTGGCCTCAGGCTCTGCTGTGGGTGGTGGGTCTGCCTTTGGCCTGGCAGCCCCAAGGTTGGGGGCAGTGAAGTACCCATCCTTGGACAGGACAGAGTCCAATCAAGAGGCAACTCTGGGCACAGAGACACCCTCTCTCTGGGCCCCCCTGCAGGGGCATTGAGGCAATCTTCACTCAAATGGACAGATGAAGAACTAGAGAGACCCCTCCTGAGGGAGAAAAACAGGCTACACTGAGCAATAAATAGGGAAAGGTTCATGATATGGGGGGGGGAGGAAAGGGGATATTTGAGCTGGGCTTCAAAGTGTAAGAGTTTGCTGGTGAGATTGGAGGGGAGGACAAGGCAGGCGAGGAGCTTTCTGCATTTCTGTAGGAAACAGGTAGGAGGGTCTTGGTACCTGGGCTATGGAACAGAGGTGGTGGTGTTCTCCTGTCCCTGGGCTTCTGTGCCCTGCTCTAGTGAAGAGCTCATCAGTTAGCAACCTCTCCAAGGACCAATGGGCACAGATTCCTTTGAAGACACTGAGGTGGGAGTGAACCTTGACACTCTGTCAACTCTTAGCCAGGAGCCTTCGAAGGCTACCACAACTCCACCCAAACTGCCTTTGCAGTGTCCTTTCTTTGACTTCCTTCCCATCTCTTCTCCAGAGACAGCACCCCAAAATCAAGTCCCTCAGTTACCTCCTTTCTTTCCCGTCCTTCAGCACTGCTGCCAGAATCCCAATCTTCTTTCCAAATTCACATTACTTCTCTAGATCCCTCACCCCCGCAAGCCCTGAATTATACCTCAGTACTTCCCCAGCACCTAGTCCAGCTCAAGGTGACCTTCTCACCTTTCCTAATGTTTGCATATTTTGCCTCATGATGAACCCCACTCACCTCCTCCTCTCACCTGCAGGAAATAGCAAGCAGGGCCCAAAGTCCCAATCTCTGGAGCACAGTGGCTGCTGGACAAGCAATTCTGCATTAAATGGAGTCAAACTTAGACTCGGGGGTTCCAGGCTCTGGGAAGTAGAACACTATAGGGGGGGGGGTGAAGTTCAAGTCCTGGCTCTGCTGAGCATTTGCTTTACCAGCTTTGGGCAAGTGACTCATATATTCCAGTGCCTCAGTTTCCTCGTTTGTAAGTACCAGGACTACCAGGTTATTGTGAGCATTAAGTGACTTCTTTTACATCAAGGAACACATACAATACCGAATGACTGAAGCAGGCTCATTACTGTTACTGGATTATTATATCCATTTTTTCTCACTGGACAGTCAGGTTGCAGAGCTGCTAGGAGGAGGCTCCTCAATCTGGGAGATGTTGAATTCCTAGGTGCTATGGAAGCTTAGAGATTGAATCTCTCAGAGAGAAGCCTCCTGGGTAACTGTGAGCTCCCCAAAAGAGAAAGGTCTGTTGAGTGTGCCACAAGGGCCAAAGCAGCCTGTGTCCTCACAGTCCAGAGTCACCAGTACTCACAGTGCTTTCTAGGACAGAAGCCAGAGAGTCTGAACCCCTGCAGTTTCTGCCTGGGGGCATGTTTGGGGGAGCTGGGCTACCCCGGTCATATTTCAGACTCTTTGAAGCCTGTCCAATTCTTGTGGATACGCACACCCACGTGCCAGTGCACCCAAAAATTTGCTATGCCAGAGGCCACTGAGTAGTCAAGCATTTCCATGACACACATACAGACTGTCAAGGTCTAGTATTCATGGCCCCAGCCAAGCTCACCTGAGCTCTCAGGATTATGTCCATATACATTGAACTGCATTACCCCTGTCCTATGCTGCCTGAGGCTTGTGCTTTCAACATTCACTATTCCCCTGCTTGGTCCAAGGTCACCATTCTGCAATTTGGCTTATGATGTTGTGCACCTGGAAACGTGGTGCTTAGGCCATTAATCAGCCTCACAGGTTGATCACACCCAACAGCAACACCCCAAATGGATACCCTTCAAGATGCACTGGGGTTGGCAGGGCCTGGTATTGGGAGAGCTTGCAATTCACCCGGCCTCATGCCCACCCTTGCTCTTGGTTTGCACATCCCTGGCTCCCAGGAACAAACAGATTGAGACGCTCTGAGTTGAAGCTGCTGTTCAGAAATGAAGACTTGATGGAGAAACCACTCACTCCAGTGGCCCTGAAAGGTAACACTGAGATGTCTGAAACAGATTCCCAATGGCTTTGCCAGGCCCCATCCCTGCTGAGCTCTAGCCACCTTGCTGGGCTTGGCTGGAGCTCAGCTGTGTGTTCGACAGGCAGTGGCAAGAACTTGGAACCTGCCAGAATCTGAGCCCTTGGGCTAAAGCTGGACACTGCAGGTGGTGACAGGTTCTGAATCCTGAGCTCTTCACTGCCACCTCAGCACCAGAATGGGCTGGAGGAGTCGGGGGGGGGGGTGTCCCGTCAGCTCCTTGTTCTCTACTTTACCGCCCCTCCCGAGACTTGCCCCTTCTCCTGCCAGAGACATAAGCAGAAGAGGCCCACTGGCCTGTCCCAGGCACACATCCCTGTGCCACATGCAGCCACTGCAGGACCATGCTGTACACACCTCTGGCATGGTTCTAATCCACCCTCAGCCTCCAGCTGGGCACTATGACCAGTCTATCAGCATTCTCATCAGAAAGCAGAGACCTGTGTGCCAGGGTGGGAGTGGGGTTCTGGTTTCCACTCCCACAAGAGGCCCTGTCCTCAGAGTGACAACACAGGGGCAGGTGAGGGGGTGGTGCCGCCTCAGGGGCTGACTGGCATTCCGAGGACTTAGACGGTCAGAGCCTACCCACGCAGGGCCAGGGAGCTGGGCTGGATCCTGGCCCTTCCTGTGCAGGAGAGGTGAGGCTACAGGCTCCCGGAACATCAAACGCATCTGGGTAATCCAAACAGGGTGTGGGAGGAGGTCAGCCAGCACAAATGAGAAACATGTGGCACCCATTTCCCCTGCCCTGGCTGCTAGCTCAGGGCTCCAGGCAGAGGCAGAAGCCTGCGGGGAAGACAGCAACGCCAGCCAGGAGAACCCTCAGCCAGGTGCTGTGGGTTTCCAGCAGGGGGCTACTCTAAGAGCAGCTGTGAGGAGGTGGCCGAGGAGTTCTGGAGGGGGGCCCACTCCCACACTCCCAGGAATCAGGATGAACCAGACGTGCTCCTCCTATCAAATCTTACTCCAAAAGAAAAGACACGTGGAAGAAAAATGAAAGGAGGCAGTGAAGGGAGCAAGGTGGAGGGAGCATGGAAAGATGTGTGATCTTAAACACAAGAGGGGGAGTGGTGAGAGGCAGGCTAGCTTCATCTGGCAGGATCCAGAGAGCAGATTTGGACCCATGGATGGAAATTCAAAGACAAAATCTGGGCTTAACAGAAGGAAGATCTTCTAATAATAAATGCTTTCCAGGAAAATAAGGTAGTGAGCTCTCTGTCACTAGGAGAGTGTAAACAGAACACCCACCTGCCTGTGATGCTACAGAAGGAATCATTCTGGCTCTAGGTGGGTGGCTCAACCAGACAGTTTCCACTCCATGGTTCTGTGCCATCCAGGGGCCGGGTGAAGGAGGCGGGGACTTCTGCATAGAGGAGGGACTCCGCCTCCTCTGCCTGCATAGGCCCCTCACTCTGGCTGCAGGGAGATGCTGCAGTGCGATGCAGAGGTGCAGTGCGAGCAAGGCTGCTGCCATGCGGCCCTGCACCTGGGGGCTCTGCTCCATCCGTCATGACAGTACTGTCTCTCCCTGGAGCCTGGGGAGTCACCTGCACCTGCAGCCCTCAGGGTCTGTGAGTGTGGCCTGTGGATGAAGGAGCAGCTGCAGAGAAGGGGGAAGCTGGTGGTTCGCTGACTGGGGCACAGCAGAAGAGAAAGTGCTGTTTGGGCAGATTAGGATTAAGGGTCAGGTCACAGGGGGCAGGTAGAGCCACAGTAGCAGGTGGGAGTCGGGGGGGGGGGGGCGGTATGTGGAACAAGAGTGAAGTGTGAGGAAACACCCAGAATTCCAGATGATGGGGATCCTGTTACCCATCCGGTCCTGGCTAGAAGGGCCTGTGGCCTGTGGCAGAGGCACACTCATTGATGAGAAAAGGCGTTTGGCTTGGATTATGCTTCAAGGGAGCAGAGATGCTTTTGGGTACTTCTGCACATGTGCTCCTTTTCCACCACCTCTCAGACCCTCCGACCCACCCACCCACCCACTGCTTTCAGAAGCAGGGCTGTGGGACACGCAAAGCCCATAGGATAGGCCCAGGCTCTGGGTGGGGTGCAAGAGAGCACCCAGCCCAGCCCTGGAAGAGAGATTTCTGAACCTGGTGAGAAAAGAAATGTTCTCCTTGGAGTAACACTTGAGGAAGGTAGGGACCACACAGCATGGAGCTTCTGTGCCTAGGTCACACTGGTGAATGCTCACCTGCAAGCCCCACACCTTGCAAGGACTGTGACTTACCCACCCACCTTCCGGCAGTGTTGCAAGGCCAGGGAAGACAACAAGTGACCTGTGTCCTCAACTCCTGCCAGGCCTTGGTGGAACTGTTGGAAGGTCTCAGCAGTGGCTGTGGGTGTGTAGCTCTGGCATACCAGTGTGGGCATGCACATGTCACTTGTCCAGCTAGGTATCATTTTTTCTCTTGGAGAACTCACCATAACTCCTCAATCCATACTTGCCCTCCAGCGCACTGAATGAAAGCATTTCTTCCTTACTGAAAGCAACTCAGACTACATTCTCTGGGAAAACCCATCCCAAAACCCACATCCACCATTGACTTAGAAACAGATAACAAGCTGGGTGCAGTAGTGCAAGCCTGTAATCCCCAGCTACTTGGGAGGCTAAGGCTAGGATCACTTGAGTTCACAGGTTTGAGACTGCCCTGTTCAACACAGTGAGACCTAGTCACAAGGAAGAAAGAAAAGGAAGGAAGGAAGGAAGGAAGGAAGGAAGGAAGGAAGGAAGGAAGGAAGGAAGGAAGGAAGGAATGCAGGCAGGCAGACAGAAAGACAAACAGAAAGAAAGACAGAAAGACAGAAAGAGAAAGAAAAAAAGGAAGAAAGGAAGGAAGGAAGGGAGGAAGGGAGGAAGGGAGGAAGGAAGGAAGGAAGGAAGGAAGGAAGGAAGGAAGGAAGGAAGGAAGGAAGGAAGGAAAGAAGGAAGGAAGAGATAACATCCTGACTTCTTTCTCCAATCTGTTTGACCTGCTCTTCTGGGGGTCTGTTACCATGGCAACCCTGAAGCACTCTAGGCACCTATGGTGAGGAAGTGGAACTAGGAATTTCAGCCCTCTGGGTTTCATTACAGCCTGACCTTGGACTTGCCTTGCTATTCTACTTTGTCCCTTTGCCTACAGGATTGAAGGTGGGGAGGAAGTCAAAGTCATAAGAATTCAACAAGCTGTTTTGGCTTTGAGATCCTTAGGCCGGGCCAAGAGGTAGGAAGAGTGTGGTCTGGGCTTGTATTATAGGATGTAACTATTAATACAGACACTGACTTTAGGCAACCTGGGGTTTTCTCAAGGTGTAACCCACCTAATCTGCACCACCCCTCCCAATCCCTATAGCTAAGGAAGAACTATGGGATAGTGTCTTGTTTTCACAGATGGAGAAACTGAGTCCCAAAGGAGGTCAGAAAGCTCAGGACTCCCAGACTGGGGACTGAGGATTGCAGCCTCCTGTCCTGCCCCAGACGCCAGGCTCTGGCCCCTGAGTTTTCCTCTAGAAGCCCAAAGACTGCTGAGGCCTAATGGCGAGGTTCCAAAGGCGGCTGCTTCCTGGGATTGGCCCATTCCTCCTGGGCACTCGCTTCTCCTCTTCCAAGTTTCTAGGGTTCCCCAGTGGGACCCTAGTTATTTGGCAGCTTCCAAGGCAAGGGAAGGGGCAGGGAGCCTGCCTAGACCATCTGGGACCCAGCTGATTTCTGGGAAAGGGATGATCAGGTTTCAGTTCTTCTCTTTTATTCCAGAAAGGTTCTTAGTTGAGGCTGACTTACACAGTGCCCTCTCCTCAGAAACTGAATCTTGGCAGCTTCTTGGGGCTGAGATGGTACCTCATCTCAGGGAGTGAGTGTAACCTGACAGGAGGCGCACTAGTGGGGAACAAATACCCTGTGTCTTTAGCTATCACCCTGAGGTGTCAAGGCAGCCATTTGTCTCCTCACAGAGGCTTCCCTGCCCTCTACTGAGGGTGTGTCCTGAAATCTTCAAGGGCCCTGAGAGACTGCCCTGACCCTCACCCACCTCTAACACTCAGTCTACCTCTAACCCCACCTCCAGGAGAGAGGCTTTTACTTGGAGGTCACCGGCTACCCTGCACCATTTGAGGCCAAGTACTGTCCTCCTAGGGCCTAAGCTGCCCCCTCACCTCAGGTCCTCTCAGCTGGAGACAGCCCAGTGAGTCTGCAGACTTCCCACCACCACTTTCCCACCTCCCACGGTGGAGCTAGCCACGCAGGTATGACAGCCATGTCAGACAGACACTGGCCTTGGTCAGCCCCTCTTTATCTGCAGACTCCACATCGGGTCTTCTGGGCAGAGTTGTGAGTAGGAATCAGGAGATATATGGAAAACCTGCCTTAACTCAGCCTCTAAGGTCCTTGGTACTTCTGGCCCCACGTTTCCAGTAGGGGGCAGGTTTTCTCTCCTCTAAGGACACTGAGAGACTCCAGAAAGGGTGTTCTTGGAGAAATGACAACTATGGGGCAGGAATAAGGGATCACAGCTCAAGCTCTCCTCTTCTGCCCTGTTCTTTCCTCCCCAGCCAGCTCTAGAACTGTCTTTCAGGGTTTCTGTGGTTACTGCCTCGGGAGAAGAAAGGGAGAGGGTGTTCCCCAGGCAGCCAGATCCTGGGCAGTGCTGGGACTTCCAGGTCAGTGACAGCCCCAATCAAATTAAGTCATCTCCACAGGTGGAGTTCTGATGCTGAAACAGGTGTGCCCTCTGCTAGTGGACACAAGGGCACGGCTTTCTACTCCCTGAGTTAAATGGTCCATGCCTTCCTCTCTGCAGTACGGTTCTCAGCCTCCTCTCAGTCCCTGGGGGAATGCTTCTCCCCAGACAGTTTGGGGTCTCCTTCTCAGGCCTCAGCCACTATTCAATTATTACCTCCTAGAGAGACCTAAAGCAGTTTCTGTCTATCACAGGGTTCCTTTTCATTTTCTCCAAAGCCCAACCTGGTGTCTGAAATTATTTCTTTTTCTTTTCCCTTTCTTGTCAGTCTCACCCCATCAGACTGGAAGGTCCTTGAGGGTAGGACCTCTGACAGGCCAAACTCAGCCCAGAGGATGCCTGCCTTTGGCAAGGGGGGCTGCCCTGGGGATTTCTGCACCTTCTACCCACCCCCTCCTTCTGCAGTGACTGGGTCTTCAGGACCGGCTCTCCGGAAGGAAAGGCTGCACTTGCCCTCTTTGCCCTTGCCTAGTCTCCTAATTGCCTCTGCAATGCCCTTGTGCGGCCTCCTACTGAGGTTCCCCATCTAAAGCTCCATATCCCAGTCAGCAGTCCGTCATCCTGGCACACATAGGAGACTGGGGGGAAGAGGGGTCTGGGGAGCCCCAGGACTGTGGCGATCCAGTCTTCTCCGGCTCTGCATTCCCCAGGGTTCAGTCGAGTCTTCCTCCCCCATCCATGCCCACCTCCCCAGCCGTCCTGCTAGTCCACCGACTCGGGCCAGCCCCGCCCCTCACACGCGCAGGGACACGCCCCTTTCCAGTCCCCTGCGGGGCTGGCGGGCAGTTAGGCAGCCGGGCCGGTACCCGGGAAGCTTGGGTCCTTCGGCACCAGAGGACCCACATCTCAGCTACCCCAACAAGCCCGCTGAGTTAAGGTGGCCCATCCAGGCTCCAGGCCTCGCTGCCGTCCTTCTGTGGCCTCAGCACGGCCCGGGCCGCTTTCCAAGGCACAGAGCCCGGCGCCCTGCACCTCCCGCATCTGTCCCTCTCCCGGCAAGGACTCTCCGGGAAAGCAAGCGCAGTTCCGGGCCGCTCCGGGTTTTTTTTTGCGTAGACTCTTCAGGCTCGGAGAACAATGGAGCAGCTCTCTGCGCTTCCTCCAGCCGAGCAAGCTTTGTTCCTCCCTTCCCGCCGGCTCGGCTCCCATTAGCCAAAGGGCAAAGGCTTCCCAGTCAATGAGGAGTGTCGGCACGAAAGCCCAGCCCTTCCACACTCCCTTAAAAAACCTGGGGGGTAGGAGTTTGGGCCAGAGCCGAGGCCAAGGTATAAGACGTGCATCCAGATGCGCTCCGTTGGCAGGCCGCCCGCCGCCAGTACACCCGCCCCCCCAGGCCCCAGACGTGTCTCCTCGCCAGAACCCCCACACCCGGGAAATCCGACTCGAGCTCCCACCGGAGATCCACAGAGGAAGTGGAGCCTCAGCTCTGCTCCGGGGCCAAACAGCCCTCACATCTGTTCTCCCCACATCTGTCCTCTAGATCCGGGCTCTCACTGGTCGCTACCCTGGCAATAAGCAATGCTTTCTAATTGAGCACAGACCACAACACAACTGAGCTCTCAGCAGCCCAGATTTTTCCGCGTTAGAAATCGGGGCTTTAAGATTCGAGGAAGCCGATAGGTTCTATTTCTGAGAACCTGAGTCGCCCAGCCCATTGTCCAGCCTCACCTCAACCCGGTCTTGGCGGAACCTGGGTTCCCACTGGGTGCACTTTAACCCTGCGCATGTGGAGGTGGGCCAGCCCTGCACGTCTGGGTGCAGCGCCCCCTCATAACCTGATCCAAGGTCTGGGAGCCCCATCGGAGGAAGAAAAGAGGAGGGAGTTGCGCCTTTCCCAACACCTTCCCCGGCAGCTGGCTGGGGGAAAACCAGGAAAGCCAGGGGCGGGGTGCGGCGGGGAGGCAGGACTTACCCAGCATTTGGCTGAAAAGCAGCTGCTCCAGGTCTCCCAGCACGGTCACCACGAGTTCGGGGTCCACCTTGAGGAAGGCACGCTCCTCCTGACCCTTGGCGGAGGGCACCGGCCCGGAGCCCTTTTGGGCCTTGGCCTTGCTGGAGAGCAACTCATCGTCCGACTTGCCGTCGTCGCTCACGGCCGCCTCGGGAGCCTTGCTGAGCGGCTTGACCTCGGCGTAGGGGCCGCGCGGGATCCGGCTCGGCTTTCCCAGGCTGGGCGCAAGCGGAGCCAGGGGGGTCTTGGCGCCGCCCGCAGGGCTGCCCTTGGCCTGGAAGAGCGAGTGCTCGGATTTGGACAGCGTCTTCGACATCAGCGGAGCCTCCCGGCCTTTGGACCCCGCCTTGCACAAGCCCTTGGGTGCCTTGGCCATATCATCGCTCCACTCCGGCTCGTAGAGCTGCATCTTCTTCTCGGAGTCCGTGAGGAACGAGAGGTTGGTGAGCGACTTCTGCTTGCGCAGATTAGAAGCGGGCGGCCCGCCGGGGACTCGGCTGTCCACGCTGCCGGACTTGAAGACCTTCAGCTCAGCCGCGCTGGCCTTGGCCATGCCGCCACCGCCACCGGGCGCCTTGGCGCGCTTGGGCAGCATGCCTCTGCCGTCCGCAGCCGCCGCCTTCCTACCGGCGCCCCGAGGCTCGTCCGCGCCCTCGTCGCTGCCGCAGCCGCTCAGTTCCACCTCTGACTGCACGCTCTTGACGCTGCTCCCCAGCATTCTGCCTGCGAGGAGCGCATGGACGATCCGCGCGTCTGCAGACACCAGGGGTGGGGGGGGGTGGGGGGAAGCGAGGGGCGGGTGCGCAGGGAGGAGGCGGGGGAGAAAAAGGGGGAGAGAAAGGACGGAAGAAACCGAGGAAGAAGGGAAGAGGAAGGAGGAGGGATCAAGGGAAGAGAGTAGCGAGTCCAGGGTACAGGGGAAAGAAATTCAAGGAAGGAAGCGTGGAAAAGGAAAGAGCAAGGAAACGGTGGAGCGATGGGGCGGGGCCGGAGGAAAAGGGGCGGGGCGGAGAAATAGAAATTAAAATTTAAAATCAATCCAAGGAAGAATGGAATCCCGCGGCATTGCAAGCGCTCAGAGACGCACTGCTGCTCGCGTCGTGGCTCTCCCGCCTGCCCGCTTGTCCGACCCGCGGTCAGTGCACCGCCCGCCTGCGCCCTCGCTGCTCTCCGCCCACCGGCTGGAGTAGAGGCTGCGGGCTGCAGCTCCAAGCGGAGGAAGGAGGGGTGGGGAAGGCTGAGGAGCTCCCGGGAGGAGGGGAGGAGTGTGCGCGAGGGGAGGGAGGTAGGGGGGAGAATTTGTGTCTATTTCTGGTTCGGGAGGGGGTGGTATATGCAGCGGAGATCCGGGGTCGAATGAGTGGAGGGTTGGGGGGAGATAAAAGACCCCATAGGTTTTTCTCTTCTTTTTCTACCCAGAGGCTGGGAGGGTTCTCGGAGGGCACGGATGGTGAAAGCGATCTCTTGAGGAGATGTGGGGGTGCAGGTAAAAAGGACTGAGTAGAGGGGCTCCATTCTGTGCTAGCGGAGCCTGGGAAGGGATGGCAGGAGAGAGGTGGGGAAACAATGTTTCCCCACCCCAACCGAAACCTCCAGCCTCCTCCCCAGTCCCTCACTTCAGACTCTGAGGCACAAGGCTGTCCTCCTCAGATTGGGGGTCCTCCCTGAGATAGGGGATAAGAGGTGGGATGGGGAGGAGACTAGGCACTGGAGGAAATGATAAACTCTAAGGATCAGAGGACTTGAGTTCAGATCAAACTGAAGGCATGACCTTGTCAAAGTCGTTGCCCACTTCTGGCTCTCCACCTTAAAGATTTTAATGGTTTAATGGGTTAAAAGACTTTGGAACTGTATCAAATCCAGAGAATCAGGAGAAGGCTTAGCACAGGTCTTCAGCCTTGCCAAGCTCAAGTGGGGTTGCAGAGCAGTTGAAAAAGAATACTTTCCCTAGTCCTCTGGCCCTGGGAAGAGAGATGAGTAGAAGGTGCCTGACTGGAGATGGCTTGAACAGGCACCAATTGTCCTAAGGCCATCACTCAGTAGATGTAACACTGTCCACCCCCCATCCCCCCATGGCTCCATAGTCAGGGCCAAGTGGCTTGGGCAAAAGGTGCTGGAAGATAAGGGGCAGGGTCTTCTCTAAAAACAAAGTTTATACCGGAAGGAACAGCAGCAAACCTGTACTTAAACCGGGGATGATGAAGCCCAAAGAGCATGGCCAAAATGCTCTAGCCCATTATTCCTCCCAACCACAACCCAACTTCCACCTCTCTAGCTCTCCCCCAGCTATCTGAAGAACCTTGTATGAATCCCATGCTGTGCCTACTTTTCTTACACCAATCATCACAACCTGCCAGTGTGAAGAGTGGATGTGTCTCCCCAACCTGCACCAGAGCTGCCCAGATATAGAACTGAGTC
Organism: Uropsilus gracilis; assembly: GCA_004024945.1. NCBI lineage: Eukaryota > Metazoa > Chordata > Mammalia > Eulipotyphla > Talpidae > Uropsilus > Uropsilus gracilis. The sequence goes on along the minus strand of PVHY01002055.1, from coordinate 86,364 downwards.
CTCATCACCTTGCATGGAGCAGGCACTGCACAGTGGTACATGATGAGGAGGTACAATGGACTTAGCGGCCTGAGGGCTGGAACCTGAGTCTGTAAGGCATGTGACTCAGGTCGTGGTGGTGTCCCCTGGATTCTAACTTCCATAATCCCAGGACTGAGTTGAGACATCATCTCAGTGAGAACAACGATCATTAACAGAAAGGATGCACTCACAGAAGCACTGAAGACAGAGGTCTCAACCAGAAGGTTGCTTAAGTAAGAAGCACACACCCTTGATGAGGCCATGAAGATACAAAGATGGAAAGTTTGCCCAAAAGGAACTCTCAATGTCTGCTGGGAAATGTAAGATACATAATACCAGAGCTGAGAAAACAATAATCCTGTCTGAGCAGTATCACTCACATAATGCATTTATCACAAGTATACAGAGATAGGAATACATACTAAATGCAGGAATGGGTTGAGGGAGATAGCTTTCCAGGGATCCTGGTCACCTCATTGACTTATAACCCCTAAATCCAGCACCAGCAGGTGCTGAGTACAGGAGTGAAGGCTTCCTGGAATAAGATGTAGCATTGACAGGGAAGAGCTCAGACCAGCAGTGTAGGGAGCAGGAGGCAGGCAGCTCAGGCTCAAACCTTCCTGGTACTGGCACTGCATTGTAGGAATGAAGGAAAGGAGTTGGGTACAGATGCAGAAGGTCCTGTGGCAGAGGACCTTCTTTTCTTGCACCAATCATGGGCTGCCCTTGGGGTCTTATATTCAGCCCTTAGGAAACTCAGGGGGAACCAGGGCTTAACTGAAAATGACTGGTGATGAGAATCTGGTTAAAGGGACCAAAGTGATATCAGGTAGGATTTGACTTGGCCACCTGACCATGAGTGCCTAACCATGAAGCCACTCAGGATTTTATCTGTATTCTCTCTCCACATACAAGATGCATACAAGGTCCTCCTGTTCAACGTCCAGACACAAATCCCTTAACTCTGTAGTCCCACCTTTGATGCTAAATCTCTGGGGAGTCATAGCCTCCCACCTCTATGCCGTAGGCCACTTGGAACAAAATTGCAAACAAACAAACACCTTTAAAGTCCTCCTTTACTCAGAAGTCATTCTCTAATTTGCACAAGACACATTAATTCAATCACAAGGGAATCTCCCTTTTCCTAAAAATAGCAATTTGAGAATCTAGGGACACTTGTGCTCCATTTTGTCAGGTTATGGTTCCTATTGTATAGATTTTCTCTTCTTGCATGTAAGTTTTTCTTCCCTTTAGAAGACAAGGAGAAAGAAACTGGTTGCCATCTGACTGAAAGCCATCACCTCCTCTGTGGTCCATTTCACCCAACAAAAGCTGGCCAGTTCTGTAGTGGGTTAATCTGACCCTTCACCTCTAGTCCATGTCTACAAGTGTGCTCAGGTCAAATCAATCTTCAGAATTGCTATGAAACCCTGTTCCACTTGCTGTGTCCACCTGCACTTCCTGATCACTGAAGTCCTCTGCCCACTGTCACCGGAACCTCCTTTTCCTTTCTTCCTGATTATCTCATTCCCTCCTTCCTTCCTGTGCTTCAACTTGTCCCTTCCCCCATCATCTTCCTCTTTGTTCCTCTGTGCCTCCCTTCAAGAAATAGCACATATTCCAGTCCTTTCCCGTCATTCAATAAATAGCTCCCACGATTCTGCCTCCTTGGAAACAGGACCGTCCAACAGAGAGGCGGGAGCCCCTCCTCAGCAGCTGAACCTCCTGCAAAGTGTCAGATGTCCTGTTAGAAGATGGAAACTGGGGCCAGGCATGGTGGTGCATGCCTGTAAGCAGCAGCCTAGGAAGCCATGGCTGGGGCCAGGGATCATGGTTCAAGTCCCACCAGGGGCACATAGCAAGACCTAGTTCCAAAAAAATATAGCTGGGTGTAATGGCGCACGCCTGTAATCCCAGCTACCTGGGAAGCTTAGGCTGGGGATTGCTTGAGTCTGTGGTACTCTGGGAAACGTGAGCCTGCGGTTCCACAGGCAAAAATAGTGAGACCTAGTCTCAAAAAAAAAAAAAATAGTGGAAACTACCTCCATGTTCATCTCATGAGGTAGCTCATTGCAGGTCCCCTGGGTACCAGCTCTCCCTCTGTCTACCCAATCCTGGTCACCTTCTCACTCTTTAAAGGGCCTTGCCATTGCAAGTGTGGTGGTCCCTTTAAATAGCATCTAGCATTCTGGAACTTGTAGACGCTCCCTAATGCGACCTCTCCCTCTATCTGGTGCTTTTTTGATTCCTTTCACATTCCCTGAGTTTCCCACCATCCTCTACTGCAGTGGGAGTGCTCTGCTGCCGTGGCAACGGCCATTCCAGCATCAGTCAATACAGCCAATATGTGCAGTGCTTCCTCGAGTGATTCCTAAAAAGAGAGGGACCTGTCTGGTCCACCAGCCCCAGTACCAGCCCCTCCCCCTCCCCCTGCCAACTCTTTCCCCACTCTGACTCTCAGGTTGAAGAGAGCTCAGCAGCAAGGAGGAGCTAAGTGATGGGGGAGGCCTGGCTGGGCAGGAAGTGGGTGCTGGTGACGTCAGTGGTCTATGGAAGGGGCCTGAATCCTGCTTAATTTCTAAAGCGGATGTGAGAAAATGCTGTTGAGAATCTCAGAAGTTCCCAGTCTCCAGGTCCCCTCAGACTGTTCCATCACCCCACTCTGTCTTTAAGGCATTGGTAATTTCTGGGATGGGAATGAGTGATTTGACTACATCTGCTGCCAGATAACTTAAAGCAAATTTGAGGGATGACTGTGCAAGCCAGCAGCTAGAAGAGGTCCACAGAGTGATTTGGCTTTCTCCTCTGACTGAAAAGGGGGAGGGTCACCCAGGTTGTAAATGGGGACTGGGGGTCTACCCATTGGATTGGGGTAGAGTTGCTGGGGTGGGGAGTGAAACTAGGAAAAGGTATGAAGAGGACTAGGCTGTGCCCACCCAGTTGACCTTGAAAGGTGACCTTGGAAAAGTGGGATCTAAAAGAAGGAGCAGTGGGCAGGTGAGTCCACATTTAGCTACCTCAAAGGGCTTGAGCAGAACAGAGACAGGAGAGGGTTTTCTGCCCACCTACAGGTGCTGGAGAGCAAGAGCTTGGCACTGTGGGGATGCAGGGGAAAATTCCTCCTGCCCTCTGGGTTCTTCTGAAGCTGGACAAACAAATTAGCACTAGACAGATTTGTAGACAAAAAGACCAAATTTAATAATATAAACAAGGAGAATTTACATGACTGTAAATTCCAAGATCTTTTTCTCCCATGAATCTGTTGTTGAAGTTGGTTTGTCCAGAAGACCCCAGAGGGGCAGGAGAACATTCCTGGCACCTGGCAGAACAGAACCACAGGCTCTCCCAGCCCGTCCACCAAGGACCAGGAGTGGGGCCACCAGCTGACTGAGTGACAGCCCTTCCCTCAGCGTGTTCTGCTCAGACCCTTAGAGGAGGCTTTCCCTTCACTTCCAGGGCAGATCCCCACACCTCTGCCTTTGTGGAAAGCCCCCAGCCATTGCTCCCCACTTCTCTCTACCCTTCCCCTGCCAGGTCACCTCCCCATGTCATTCTCCCTGTCAGCACCCGTCTCGAGCACCCAAAATACAAGACCAGTCTGGCACAGACAGCTGCCCCACTGTGCTCATATTGTTTGGTGGCTTCCACATGACAGCTTTGGTAGGCCCCGGAGGATATAGTGGGGGGAAAGGACCAAAATTCTTGCCCTCGTGGACTTATATACTCACGGAACGGACAGACAATAAATAAATAAGATGTCAATTATTGAATTATACTGAGGAGTAAAAACAAACAGGAAAGGAAATATAAAATATCTAGGGTTTGATTTCTCCATATGGTGGTAAAAGAGGGCTTCACTGAGGTCATGTGCTTGAGTCAGGCTCTGAAGGCAGAGAGAGAGCACCCATGTAGAGATCTTTAGCCAGAGATTTGTCTGGAAGTTCTGGAGACTTGCAGGGTCAGCACAGCCACAGAGAAAGGAAGGAAGGAGGCAGGAGATGAGGTCAGAGACGTAACAAGAGGCCAGTGTGTGGAAGGCCTTTTGGGTTATGACATGCATTTGGCCTTCCGCTCTGGACCAGAAGGGAGCCACCGGCAACTCAGGGAGGACAAACCCAACCTGAGACCCTAAGAGGGTCACTTTGACTGCCGTGCTGGACTCATAGGCAGAAGTAATTGCCATAAGGGAGGTAGAGAAAGTGGTCGATTGGAGCTGGGTGACTTTGGTGGCAGAAGGGAAGCTCTAGGTGTTCTGAAGTTGGGAGAATGTACAGATAGGCCAGATGTGGGTGTGGGAAAGAGGAATCGGGAATATTCCAAGGATTCTGACCTGGACAGTCTGAAGACTGGAGTTCTACTTGTGAGATGGGGAAGACCTCAGCAGGGATGGTTTTGGAGAAACTTTTCTATCTCCCTGCCCTTCTTGAGGGTGTCCCCCAACCGACCCCCCCCAACTCCATGCAGCTTGCTGCGGCATCCCAACCACTCCCCAAACTCTGCAGCCAGCTTTCTTGATTCACTCATCTGTGTTTCCCAAGAACCCATCTTCAGTTGGTCCACTGATGAAATTTTTCTCAGAATCCATCTCAGCTCTTTGCACACAGTGGGCTCTCAAAAATTTTTGGTGAATGACGATTGATTAAATGAATGACCGCGTGACTCAGAACAGATGTGTGGAGATTGTAAACAGCAGTGACCTTTCAATACCCCGTGGTGAGACGGTGCAGCTGGTGTGCTGGAATGGAAGCCTGTCTTCTGGGATGATGTTCCAACAATTTCTTTTCTCCCTTCCCTGGCAGCTCTGGGCCACAGAGTGGGAGGCCAGCAGACCCACTTTGTCCCTCAGAGGGAAGCTTCAGTTTTTCAGAGGAATGACCTCTTAGAGCATATCACTGCTGCGACCCTCTCCTACCTCATGTCTCTGCTCTGGTTGAGGTGTGAGGGAAAACTGATCACCCCTCTGGGCGATGGACAAGAGTGGCGAAAGTATCTTTGCAGTCCTAAAATGTCCTGATGCGGGTGGCAATCCCGACAATAGCTTGAGCCCCACACTCCACTTCCAACTGCAGAAGGGGCAGGTCAACAGAGTGGTCCAACATGGATGCACAGTTTAGCTCATAATGCAGGGCCTCAGCCAGGAAACCCTCCTTGACTGATTCACTTGCTTCCTCCAAGAAGCCCTCTCAGACTGACCTTCATGCTTCTTCATAATCTAGCCATGATTTTTACTTTGCCAGGGTGTTGAAATTGAGACTTTTCTCAGCACTCTGCAGGGCCTAGCTTGGCCTCTCTGGTCCCAGGAGACTCCCTGAACTCCAGGGGTTGGGGATTTTTCTTCTGGGTCATAAGATCAGGGTGGGACTCAGAAGAGATTTGCTTTCTGTTTGTCTGTCTGTCTGTCTTCTGGGCAAAATGAGGCTCAACAAACTGAAAGCCGGATGTGAGACAGGAGTTGTGAACTTCAGTCAGCCTTGTAGTTCAATAGCACTTGGGAGACATTTTAGAAGGGTGAAAAGGGAGGACAGGGACTAGGCCCTGAAAAGGAAAAGGAGCCACATCTGGTCACAGAGGAAACAGGACCAGAGTCTGAAGTCCAGTGTCCCCAGCAAGAGGACTGGGGTCTCAAAGGCTGGAAGGAGCACAAACCCTGCACTTGGGAGAGGAATGTTCCAGCAGTATAGTTCTGGGAGGGGGGCTGTGGCTGAGGTTCTGGTCCAGGTCAGAAAAGTGAGGGCAGGAGTGGAGCCCAGACAACTGGCTTCTTTCAGCTGTGAGTTTCAGGCTGGCCTACAAGTTGGGTAGTCCAGGGCTGGGAACACCTGACTTAGGGCTGTTGTTCACTGTTCTGATCTCCCATTTTCTGACTCCCAGACTAGGACAGGGAAGTTCTTTTTCTGGTGACCTTGTTCTTCAGCAGGGGAGCCTTGGAGGTATCCAACTAGGTGCTGGGGTTCTCTTCTTCTGAGGTGGGGGCCCAGAACCTCCAATGTTGAGAGCTTCCTCCTTTCAAAGCAAGAATGCTACGATCTCCCTCAAGGGGCTATGTCTCTAACTTTATGATCTGACTGTCTTCCAAGAAAATAACTGTCCTCTGCCCTCTATTATCTGGCCACCACAGAGGCCAGTGCTCAAGTGCACCAACACCCAGCACTCAAGGCTCACCATTGTTGGTTTTCCCTTGTGACAACCTTGCCTTCATCCTAAACTGCCCTCTAGTCCAGGCTTAATTCTATTTTCCATGTCCTGCCATTCTCCTGAATGCCTTCTCTTAATCAAATTCAAGTCTAATTCACCCTTAAGGATTCAGCTTCAAGGTCACCTCTTGCAGGAAGCCTCTGACTACCCATCCTACAGTGATCTTTATCTACAATCAGGAGGTCACATAGTCACATTCAGCCTCACCACCTCCTATATAGTCTCTCCCACTAGCTAAATTTTAAGCCCCCCTTTTAGGCTGCATGTTTATTTCTCCCAAATCCATAAACTGAGACTCTAATCCCCAGGGATGGTATTTGGAGATAGAGCATTGGGTTGTAAATAAGTCACAAAGGTGCTAAGTGCCCTTATAAGAAGAGAGAGAAGACAGTTTGCTCCCTGCCTCCCATCCGTCATGGAAGGACATCCTAAGAAAATGGTGATCAGCCACTCAGGAAGAGAGTTCTCATCTGGAGCCAAGTTGGCGGCACCTCCAGCTTGGACTTCCTAGCTTCTAGAAGTGTGAGCAATACATTCCTGTTCTTCAAGTCACCCAGTCTTGCGATATTTTTGTCAGAGCAACTTGAACTGACCAAGCCACCTTCCTTCATAGAACTGTTAGCAAGGGTGCCCTGAAACTTGCTGGACTGAGGGACTGCTAAGCAGCTACTGTTACCAGGGACCCTCTTAGACACTTCAGGAAATGATTTCACAAAACTGTGAAGCAGGGGTGATCGTTATCTTCATTTTACAGAGAAATGCCCTTGGAATCAGCATGTGAATACTCTTGATCTCCCATGCCCTCCCTTTACTTCATGCTGTCCCAGTGGGACTGCTCCTGAGACTGTCTTGGAGATTGTGCACTGGGGCTCCCTTAGCTGGAAACCCCAGGATCCTGGCAGGGCAAGACACCTGTATCTTAGGTGGGGGGAGGATGAGGAGTGATTACTTCCGAGGAGACCCTGGATCAGGACCCCTATACTGAGGGCTGCCTGGGTCTAGGACTAGAGACAAACAAGCCTTGCCCCACAGACTCATGGGAGTGGGAACAGGAACAGGGCTACTTAGGGCAGCCCGAAGGTCCACAGCACCATTTCCTTCATAGCTCATTCCCATGACTCTGTTCTGGGCACTGGTCACTTCCAGTGAGCTTGGCAAGTCCAGCACCCTTGGGTACTTCCCTATTTTCAAGTCTTGGGGTTCCTGGGTTCTCTCCTTGATTTGCTATATGGTTTAAGAGATGCCTATATTCTCTGCATGGCAGCTGGTCTTGGAAGATATCATCAAATGGAAGTGAGTGCGTGGAGGATCTCTATTTCCCCTGCTCACGGGCTTGCAGCAGGGAAAGGCAGGAGGAAACACTGAATCTAGGGTACTCTGAAGTTGTAGTCTTTTAAAATCAGATCTGCCTGCTTCTCAGACTAATAAAAAGACCAGAAGTCTAGATGTTTCCCACATGTGATTGCCTGTATGTTGTCATGGCAACTGCCTCATATATACATACCGTGGTATCCGTTGCACCTGCATGAGTCCTAAATGAGCTCCACATCACCCAGGTACATGGCCTTAGACCAGGACCACCTTAGATCAGTTGTCATGGCAACCTCAGGCCGTGAGGGGAAACACCAGGCAGTGCTGGATGGAGACATGCTGGTGTGACTTCGTATCCTTTGGAATGCAACCACAGTCAAATCTGACCTGTCCACACAGAGCGAGCTGTTTTAAATCACAGTGTTAAAGTGGAACCTTGATGATAATCTTACCGAGTAGGCCTGAGGGCAGAAGTGACCCATTTGCAATAAATCCTATTACCTCATTGTGGGTCAAGTAAACCCAAAATCTGAGAAGGAAAATCATAGGCCTAAACACAAAATTGCCCTACCAACCCCATGTGGACATTGCCACAGAGGAGGATTTGCTAATCTGGGCTCACAGACAACTCAGGAGGTACAAAAAGCCAACTATCTAACCTGAGTTTTGACAGTCATGAATACACCCATTTGTCTGGGGAGACATTTGGCAATATGAATCAGACTCTAAAGGAGGTCCCGGATGCCAGGAAGTTAGAGACATCCACAAGAGCAAGGAGAACTCTTTCCCCACCTGAGTCTGAAGCAGTGACTGTGGTCAAGAGTGACCTGGTCTTCTCACTGCCCTCTTAGAGAGAGCCGTTTCTACTTCATGACCCTTCACTTTCTCAGCGGGCACCTGTCTGTTTTATTCGAGTTTTTGTTAGATTTTTAAATGAGGCATTAAACTAAACAGAGGAATGGCATGGGCTTATGTTTCAGTGACTTAATAGAATAATCACTGGCAACTACTTGGCACGCAGAAACTGCCCTGCACATGTGGTACAGTTACTGGTGTGGTGGCTGGGTGTTTGAACACCAGGAAGAGAAGTTATTTTCTCAATATGACTTTAGCACCAGGGGCATCCCACCTCTGGGCTCCTTCCTGCCTCTCTGGAAACCCAGAGGCCAGCAGCTTGGACAGGAAGGATGCATGAGCTCAGGGGTCAAGGCCAGCCTGGAGAGGGGGCAGTACGTCTCCCAACTTATGGCCATTTCCAGCAGGCCAAGCTCTCTGCTGGCCCTCCATGGACGTGGGATGGATTTCTTCCTTCCAGGCTTGGAAGACCCCACACTGGCAGAAAGCCCCTTTGCTCTGACGCCACAATCATCTCCAACTCCCAGTTCAGCAGGGTTTTGATTCCTTCCCCTCTTAAAGGACCACAAGGGCAGGCATCATGGCTGGGGTAATTCTCAGCACTTAATCTTCCAGTTATTGTGTCTGTGTGGCTTCAAGTCTCTTCAACTGCTTCTCCCCAGGGCTCCTTCGTAAGCCTGCTGGGCGGCCTTATTGGGGGGGACCCTAATCCTCTTATGGGGGAGACTTAGGGGGTGGCAGCCTCTGTGTTCCACTTTCTGCCCATTCAGTCATGCTAGAAGGAGGGACTTAAACCTTGAACGTGGCTAGCTGGAAGAGACTCCTTGAGCTTCTCCATTTGCCTTAGGCCTTCCTAGGGAGACAGAAGGATAGCTAAGAAGAGAATTGGCTAGCCTGTGCCAAGGTACAAAGACCCACAAGGCCAAGTCATTAGAATACACCGGGCTTGAGGTTCTCTGAATTGGTCATGGAAGTAGGAGGGCCAGTGGTAGAACTTTAGCAGACAGTTGAAGTTCCTTCCTCCTCCCATGGCTGAAATTATCTTTATCTTTTTCCTCAGAACTGCCCTGTGACCTGAGGGGCCAGGATTTTCTAGGAACGATTGAAGAAGTTCATCTCAAGTCAGAGAACTGAATTTCTAAAATCTTGCCCCAGGAAGCTGGATCTAGAACAAACAGGTACAGAATTTAGGGAGGTAACTCTTTATAAAATGCACAAAAGGAAGGTTATGGCTTTCCTCCTCTACTCATTTTTCCAAGTTTCAAAGACTTGAGGTGGTAGAGGGAAATTAAAGAAAATGTCCAGGGTTAGGTCTTCTTCAGGGCCACCGTGTAGACCATGTAGTACAGGTTGCACACTGCCCAGCTCCGAGCTGCTCCATAAGGGTAGGAGAAGCAGAGTGCTCAACTTGTAAAATCCATGGATATACTTCAAGTATCTCAAGCAGTGTCTGGTACATGGTAAACACCTAATAAAAACTAAGGTGAATGACTGAATCCCTCTGGAGTTGGGCAGTACAGAGGCCCTAGCTTTTTGGGTGGAGCAGGAAATAGGGAAGCTGGACCTTGCCAGTTCTTGTTTTTCAAGCGCTCAGCTGCAAGCACCATGCAGACGCACTCACACAAATATACCTCTGAGCCTAGCCATGGGGGAGGGTATTGGGTCTCAGAGTTGTATAAGCCTGGAGCTCTAGGCTGTATAACCTCCTCTATTTTTGATATTCCTAAAATGGTTCCCACTGGGTCAAAATCACTGCTTGAAAATAAATCTCATTTCCAGTCAAAAGCATTCTCGAGAAGTCACTCAACCCTCCCCTTTCCTCCCCTCCTCCAAGGAAACAGAATCCAGATCCTTCCAGGTTCTATTTCAAACCTCTCCAGCAGCCACCTCACATGACCTCAGCTTTCTGGCCTCTTCCTTCGGGCCCCCTGGCCTTGCTGGCTGCTACTGCCTCTCCTGGTTGTTGGGTACCCCTGGCCTGGGTTCCCTTCAGTAAGTTCATGGCACATATGGCTAAGGACATGACCTCTGAGTCCTGCGGTCTGGGTTCTGGTCCTGCCTGGACCACCTCAGCAGCTCACTTAACCTTTAGCCCTAAGGTGGGCACGAACATGTCAATAACAAACAACACCAGTAAGTATTAACAGTGCCTGTGTCTGGGCCCCCTTGTCAGCACAGTGTCTGTATTGATGGATTTAATCCCCACCAACCTCTGTGAGAAAGGTACAATTATCCTCACCACAGAGGCACAGAGAGATTAAATAGCTTGCCCGAGGCTGCACAGCTGGCAGGCAGCAGAGCAGGGAGGAAGGAGTGAGGCCTGACCCTCCTATAGCCTGTGAAGAGGGTAAAAGCCGGTTCAGCAGAAGCCCCAGTTAGTGTCAGCAGCTGCTGTTATTGTCTTTATTATCTCCCATCCTCACTCCTTGGTCTGCTTGGTCCCTTTCTACCACTCTGCTGGTTCCAACAGGGTCTCACAAGATCCCGTGCTCCCAGCCTCCTCTTCCCCTGCGCTGACCTGGTTGAGCTTGAGAATACAGCCCTCACCCACTCAGCCTAGCTTTTGAGTCAATTGTCTGCATGTCCTCTCTCCACGGATGGCTGAGGCATCAGAATCACTTCGCCCTTAAGTCCCCAGAGGGCAGGGAATGTGGTGGTGTGAACTCAGCATGAAATGACACACACAGGTCTAGAGTGACAGAGAATCTGGTGCATCCCGGTCGCTCAGGTTCAGGAACCACGGCTCCCTGACCAGCTTCCCTCCCTGCCACTAGGCCAAGTTAGAGGAGCTGTTGGACTAACATAATAAGCAGCAGCAGCAGATGAGAGGCCTCTTCCCAGATGAGAAGAGCATGACTTTTTGACAAGTCTGGACTCAAATCCTGGCACAGCTGCCCTGCTGTACATCATCTGACAAGTTATTTTTATAACCTCTGTGAACAGGAGTTCCCTCAAATAACAAGCTAATAGTACTGCCTACAAAACGTTGCATAAGGTACTCACCAATGATTTTACACCTAGCACTCAGCACTATTTTCTGCACACAGTAGGTATGCAGGCAACAGTGTTGTTTGTGGCGTTTGGTCATCTGCCGCTCTGGGAAGCCAGAGGGTCTTGGCTCCCATGCACCTGCTAACTAGTTCTGAGAATGTTCCCCAGAGCTTCATTTCTCCCCACAGGGGATGAGGCCCTATTGGGGTGACATGGAAGATTCCTGGGAGTTTGTCCTTCTTTGATTCTGAGTCATTTGCAGCTCTGAGGTTCTGGAACAGGCCTGAAGCCCCTTGAAGTGCATAGTGGGTTGGAACCACTTAAAAAACAGGAAAAATTCCTCTCCCAGAAGGACGCTTCCCAGACTCTCTTGCTCTGGTCAAGGGCACACCAGGTTTGCAACTCTTCTTTGAACTTGGTGGGTATCGATCCCCACTCCCAAACCCACAAGTCATGAGAAACCTTCATTGTGGCATGGCTTGGAGATGGAGTCGCTCAACAAGGGAGAAGGAGGAAGAAAAGCAAACAACCCCAGTGTGAGGCCAAACTCCACCCGGGGCCCTCCCCTTCTCTATATATATCTGCCCTTGTGTGAGAGCATGGGCAGGAGGAGGCTCTGGCTTCTTCCCCAGTGACACATGTTAGGATGAGAAAAGATGCCTTCATTATGTGTCCGCTTAGCACTCATTCAAACATGCCACAAAGTGGAAGTAATTAAGGATCTGTGTCAACCTCGGGGTGACCCTGCCCAGCCCTCCTGCAACACGTGGCCTCACACATGTGGGCATGTGGAACCTCAGCCTGGGCTTCTCTTGGTTTTCCAAAGCAGGGTCTGCAGGCAGTCTTGTGCTGACACCTCCCAGGGGGGGCATCAGAGGGTGGGTTGGCCTGGCCTCCCAGTGGCCAGGTGATGAGCATGGCACACGCCAGCCAAAGTCCTCAGCCCTGTGCTTCCCCACCAGCCTGAGTCAGAGGGTCAACTTGCTATGGATGGTCTTTAGGACACAGAAAGACCAACCCCACACCCCTGGCTGGGTGTCAAGTCTCCATGGGAATGTCTTCCTGCTCCCACAGATTTATTCAGCCTCACCTGGAGGCTGTCCTAGATAAAGTAAGAAAGTAGTCTACGGGCAGCTGACAAAGGTCTCTGGCCTGCTCCTGCTCTCCTCAAGGTCCCTACCTCAGAGCATAGGATGTAGGAGTCTGAGGAGGTCTTGTTAGGTGGGAAGACCAGCTGATCCTCCACTGACAAGAAGCTTGTCCTCCTTGAGGACACACGAACCCACCGCCACAGAGTGAATGGCTCCTTCCCACTCAACTCACCAACCAAATGCTCTTGGTCAGGTGACAGGAGTAAGGGGAGTTTCCAGACAGGAAGGGATGCAAAATAAAAAGCCGACCTGCCTCCTGTCACGGACACATCAGTATAGGAATAACACAACCACCAACTCTGAAACAACTGCACTGGGCCAGCAAATGTCCTGTCTGTACGACACGCCACCTCCAGGACATGCAGTTCTCCCTCCACAAAGTGGGAAAAGAATCCCAAGGCTGCCCTGGTACTGCGGGGCTTGCAAGAGAGGCAGGCATGACCTGGCCCCAGGATCAGTCCCTACATGGGCAGAGGGTTTGGGGTGTGCAGGTCGCTGTGGGTTGAGTGAGAGAGAGTCAGTGAGTAGCCATTGTCAGGCCTGAGTAGAGCCCAGGGCTGGGGAAATAGGGCCCCAAAATGGAAACTTGCAGTTATCTCCTTTCTTCTTGGTTTCCTCTAGACTTAGAAGAGCAGAGCTCCCCTGCAAGGCACAGGCAGATCTGAATGTATCCCCCCAGCCAATTTATCAAAGAACTTGGTGGAACCTTGGCTGAGATGGATGGGTCGCCATGACAACTAGCTGGGACCAGAACAGAGGCAGCCATGAACCTTGCTCCCAGGCTGGAAGCCTTGGGGGGAGCGGGGGTTTCTCACTTTTCTATGTAAAGCCCACCCTCAAAGGTGCCCTGACACTTTAGCCCATAAGTAACCCAACCTCTGATCTGCCAGATCCTTGCAGGCCTGGTGCTGAGGGTGGTCTTCCAGCTGACAAGTAAAGCCAGTCTGTGGCAGACGAAAGTGAGAGTTCTCTCACCAAGGCATCAGATAAGGACTGTAGCCGATTGCCTGGCTAGGTGGAGAGCATTCGTTTGAACAATGTGACACACACATAAGGAAGCCATTACACTAACAAAGCTGCAAATGTAAAAATAGAGTCCCACATAGTTTCCTGGTTACCACATTCTAATTTAGATGGTTTCTCAGTGCCAGTGAAGTTTGGTTTTCTTTGTCCCCTGCCATTCCCTGGCTCCCTGCGTGTGCACTTGCTGTGTGTGTGTGTGTATCAGGGGGGCTGGGGGGCTCCTTTTAGATGCCTGGTCTCTACCCCAGGACCCTCCTCTGCAGGGGGGCAGTGAGTGTCGCCTCTTTTTTCCAGGGTCACAGTGGCTCCAAAGTCACTGCCAGCAATCAAGTCCACAGAGACTCGAAAAGGCCCAGTTCCCAGGTGGAGGGAGACACTTGGCCAGCTGTTCAGTGGGGGCAGGTAGGACACACCACCCATGTCCAGTGACATTGGGCCAGACTGTTCTCAGCCCACTTCACCCACCAGAGCAGAACTCTGAGATAGCTCTGTGAAACAGATTCTCTGGGTAACGCCAGGCTTGACAAAAGCAAGTACACCCCCTCCATGGAGCTAGCCACCCTTTTGTCTCCCGACCTCCCAAGGGTCAAGGATTGAGACCATTTACGAGGGTTTGTTTTTTTTTTAAAATTATTGCAAGGAAAGTAACACACAGCCATAAGCCCTGCTAAGAAACACAATCTGACCCTCTTAGGACCTGGCTTAGAGACACTTACTGAGCACAAGGCCACACATAGGACTGTGTGCATCTGGGACTAGGCCATGTCTCTGTGCTTGCAAAATGCCATTATCTTTAGTTTCAGGGGTTCATCCTCATAAGTCACATTCTGGCTCCTGAGGCGCAGTTAATGTCACTGTGTGCATCAGGTGACATGTTATGACTCCAGGATGCCACAGGGAAGGTGACACACATGACAACACTGTTAATATGCTCCTGGGAGAGGCAGTGGCTGCCAGGCAGTTAGCCAACGGTGCTGGACAGCTTCCCTGGCTCCCTGCACCTTCATTTCAAACCTGGGCTTTGCTTTGCTTTTGGCTCTCAATCTCCTAGTTTGTCACCTCCTGTCAAGTTTGTCACACTCCCACAACCAGGGCAGCAGACAAACATAGTCCCCAGTGGTCACTTTCCGATCCAGACTTTGAACAGGATCTGCATTTGACCTGGGTTCAGACTGTCAAAGTGCAATTCATGGACTAACGTCTCCTTGAAGAGTGAAATCACTCTTCTTCCATGTGGGCAGGTAGGAGACCTGGAGCCCAGTGTCTTCCCACCCACAGCACTTACCGGTATAGGTCTCCTCGGTTCTGCCAGGGAGACCAGAGCAGCCATCAGAGGTCCAATTACCTTGGGGGATGGGGTCAGGCTCCTGTTTGGTCTGTAGCCTGTGGGGCAGAGAAGGGGTGGTCATTATGGTGGTGATTGTCCTACACTTGAAGTCCTCCCATGGAATAAAGACACTCTCCCCAGAGTCTGAATCATTCTTTCTGCTGGTTCCCCATACCCACACCCTCCGGGTGGGGGTCTCCCTGATGGGCACATCTCCCTGATGGGCACTCCAGCAAGAAGCAGGTTTCCTGGTAAAGTCAGGCAGAGGAGGGCTGGCAGAGAGCCCCAAAATCATTCATTTTCCTAGGAAAATGAAGCACTCGTGGGGCAGAGGGATGTCATAGTAACTGCAGGTCTTGGATCCCTGGCCCTGTTGCAGACCCTGCTGCCGGGCTGGACCTATTTGTACAGCCAATTGCACATACACGGTAAGAGTTCCCTCGATGCTGACGTCACCAATGCACTCTGAGAGCTCAGGGCACAAGGTCTAGGCAACAAGGAGGTTAGGAAAGAAGGAGGGGTGGGCAGAGCAGGGGGCCACATCGACTCCTGGGAGGGTAAGTCCAGGCCTGGCCACTTGTGGCAGTAGGAAGGAAGGGTGAGGTCTCTGGGCATCAGCTCCCAAGTGCACACAGGCCTCCGAGCACAACCCCAGCCACACAGTCACTCCCAGGAACAAAGGCTGTGGGAGCTTTTATTATAGGCAATTACCCTGGGCTCTGGGAGCTGGCCCGCCCACCCATCCGCCAGCTGTCTCCAGCTAAATGGACCCTTTGGCAGCTTGGCAGGAGGGGGAGGGGAAGGTTGTGCAGGCAGGAGGGGAAATTGAAGGCTGGTCCTGTGGGGGGTGGGAAGGGGGGACAGGGGACCCTGAGAGTCTACAGTGCTACTGAGATTTATCTTTCTCTCTGTCCAGTTTTCACTTCTTTCAGCACCTAGGTGGCAAGGACTCCGGGCTAAAAAGACTGTGCCAGGCAGAGTAACCCCTCTCCTTGAGCATGATCATGGGGTGGAGGAGATGATGCCAAGGCATGGGTAGGTTGGGCAGCCCAGGGTGGGGTGAGGTATCTGCATCGCTTAGTCAGTGCTGAGCTCTTGTGACTGTAGTCCCCACACCACAGCTGGGTGCTGGGATATGGATTATGATCAGAGAAGGTAGTGGCCTTGCTTTGGCCCTGGGGTGCTTGGTGTGCTGGGGTCCCTTGCCATGTACTCCTGCCAACTAAATGCTGGCAAGGTATATGATGGTCAGGGACCCAGTGGAAGTGAGCCTGAACCTGGGCTTTTGAATTAGGGGGTGCAATAAGGCAGAAGGAAAGTAAGAGGGCGCTCTGCTGGGGAGAATGCTATACAGTGTCTCAGGGCTGGTGAAATGACATTGTGTGTGAGGACCTGTGTAAGCGCTGCCTGACTCGAGGCTGCCAGCAGCAGCCAGGGGTTGGCTGCGGTGTTATGGTGCCATCACCTTGATCAAACACAGTGAGGGTGACTGGGCTATCAGAGTTAGAGATTCCAACCCCAGAACAGCTCCTATCTCTAAACTTTATCCACGCCTGCCACCACTCCCCAAACATGGCCAGGTCTCTACACCTCCCTCACTTTTCAGACTGAATGGACAGTACTGTCTGTCTGCGCAGGGAATTGGGTGGAGATTGAACCAGAGACAAAAAATATCCAGTAACCCTGGCACCATTAATGACCCTCTGAATTTGCTGGGCACAGTGGCTCGTGCCTGTAAGCTTCAGCCTATGAAGCAACCAGGGCTAGGGATGCAGTTCAAGTCCCGCCTGGGGCCCATAGCAAGACCTAGTTCCAAAAAAATAGCTGGGCGTGGTGGCACATGCCTGTCATCCCAACTACCTGGGAAGCTGAGGCTGGGGATGGCTTGAGTCTGTGGTACCCCGGGCAACGAGAGCCTACGGTTCCACAGGTAAAAATAGCGAGACCTAGTATCAAAAAAAAAAAAAAAAAAAAA